>CAOKZL010001901.1:0-267005 GCA_948472985.1 Iguana delicatissima
GTATTTGGAGAGGGTCAGGCTGACTATCCTGGATCGTTAGTTCAAATAATTAATTGTGAACATTTTGAATGTATAACAGAACAACCTATTTTAGAGGAAAGCCCTTTTATTCAGTGAAACCGAATGTGTTTAGAATTGTAGCGTTCGTATACACGGTCCAGTGTATATTTACATGGACATACGTCCAGCTGTATCTAAAGGCATTAACTCCCTGATATCTGACTATTTTTCTTACAGTGCGCACCTGTGCAAGTTTAGTTAAAAATAAAGCCATCTCTGTGGCCGCTTGCTCCCATGCTTTGGAGCTCCCGCCCTAGGTTGCTGTCTTTTAGGTGACAAGTTAAGGTCTTTCTGCTCCATCAAGCCTTTGGAAATTGATTTTTAATAAAAGGTGCTGTTTTTAAGGTGCTGTAATATTTTTTTCATTTTTCTTTTGAAGTAAGATTTTATATAGTTTTATGTAATACTATTTGAATGTACAGGCGTACTTCAGTTAACAAAGCCGCTGAGAAAGAAGCTTCTCATCACAAAGTCTTTTTCTGCCTGCCTAGCCCCTGGTTTTCTCCTTGTCCTCTGTCTAGTTAGAAGTTCTTTAGCAGCATCAGATGGTGGAAGAAACGCTGGAGAAACACAGACTTCTAGTGCTGGGTCGCTGTTTAGAATAAATAGTGAAATAAAGCTTGAGAGGGGAAAGAGCAGGATTGTGCTCTGGCTGAGCCAGCTATAGCCATGTGTGCCCGCTTACACCAGGCTAGGTAAACAGTAAGAGTCTCTTACGGAACATGCATGAACAGCAAAACAGAGAGAAAAGGAGAGAGCAGGTAAGCCTCACTGGCTGCCCACCTCCTCTGTGCTGGAAGTGCCTTTTTAGCACCATTGGCCTTGGGTGAAGGAGAACTGGAGAAACAGCAAATTTCAATATTGGGTTGCAGCAGCATGCCTGCAATAAACAATGCAATAAAATTGCAGCCTACTTTGCCTGCCTTCATCAAGCAAGGTGTAAACAGAAACTGTCTCAGAAATCCTTACTTAGCTTGCATGAGCAGCAAAACAGAGAAAAAGAGGAGAGCAGAGCAGCCCGCCTCACTAGCTTCTCACAGCATTTTTAGAAAGCATAGATCTATAAGTTTGGCCACCAAAATGAAAATTATTTAAGGTAGAAGCTAGTGAAAGAAAGAAAAAAAATCCATCCCTGGATGCGTTTTGGAAGAAGCTTTGAAGTAGTAGTCTCTTGAAGATTCCAGATGTTTTGGTTTACTCATGCAGGGCTTACCTCACCTGGTTGTTTCATCTCACATCTTCATGTCATTACCTCTTAATAAAAAGGCTGCTGAAACATATTCAAGTTGCTCTTTTCCATTTGTGGTGAAGGAACCTGCTCCTATCCTTTCGAGGTTATTTCTGTCTCTGGTTTCAAAGTTTCGGTTAAAGAAGTAATGCCCAGGAACAGATCAGCTTCATTCACTGAGATACGCCTGTGCTTAATCTTTGAATGTTTTTTAATTATATGTATTTTATTATATTTTACAACTTTTTGTAAGCTACCCTGAGTCCCAACTGAGGAGAAAGTCAGGATATAAATAAAATGATGGACGTAAGTAAAACCTTCTGCTTTCAGCCAAGTTTACTTCCAGGTGAACATGTTTTAAGTTGAAGCCATGATCAGGGACCAGTTTTCTTTTTTCGAATGAAATCTAAATGGAAACCATGTTCAATATACTAACAGTTTATTAAAACGGAGAGACATTCCTTCCTTTTGCACTGGAGACAAAGGAATGCCTCTGTAGAAGCGATGTGGAGGGGCTTAAATATCCTCAAGCCACCAGATCCTGTCTGATCTTGGAAGCTGAGTAGAGTCAGCTCTGGTTAGTACTTGGATGGGAGACTGCCAATGAGTAACAGGTGCTGCAGGCTGTATTTCAGACGAAGGAACTGGAAAACCGTCTTTTGGTATTCGTTGCCTAAGAAAACCCTATGAAATCGATGGTGTCGCTGGAAGACAATAGGTGACTTGAAGGCATATCCAACAGACAAAAACCTATGTATGTGTTCGTGTGATCCTCAGAACTGTAGGCTTTTTTTTTTGTATCTTTTTCTAATATGCACATGGTTACCATAGGCCATTTCATTACTACACTGTTATAGTGCTATTATTCTGCTTTCAACATTCTATGGAATCCTGGGGTTTGCAGTTTAGGGAGAGGCATTTAGAATTCTCAGCCAGAGAGCTCTTTGGCCTCGGTAAACTACAAACCTCAGAATTCCACGGAATGTTGAAAGTAGAATAATAGCGCTATAACAGTGTAGTAAGGAAATGGCCATAGACTAAAGCCTGTTTCTGTGCATGTTTCAATAGTACACTTTTTTCCCCCTGTGCATAGTCGGGAGATGTATGCATGGCTTTGTGCGTGTTTTCCCCTCCAAAACACATCCCAATAGGGATATAAATCCTTGATTATTTTTTCCTAGTGTATGAGGATAAATAAGATACATCTGGGTATGTGTGTGTATATGTATGTATGGCCATTTCTGCACTACGGTGCTATTATTCCATTTTCATCGTCCTATGGAATCCTGGGGTGTGCAGTTTAGGGAGGGGCATTTAGTATTCTCAGCCAGAGAGTTCTTGGGCCTCAGTAAACTACAAACCCTAGAATTCAACAGGATATTGAAAGTGGAATAAGAACACTATAACAGTGGCCTGTGCATGTGTCTGTCTGTCTATCTATCTATCTACCTGTATGTATGTATGTATGTATAGAAGGACAAAATTAATTTTGACAGTTTTCTCTAAGCTGTGGGAGAAAGTGACTTCCTATATAGTACTCTCCCTACATTTCGATGGCCTGAAAAGATGCAGAAAAATTCTGCATGTGCTTTTTCTTTCATAAAAGCTCCTTTGCTGCATAGGGGACCCATTTTCTGTACTGAAAACAGCTTTTTCGAAGAGCCCCCCTGCCCACATGATAATTTTCTCTGCAACACCTGGAGAAGTCGGAGTATCAGTAGATAACTGCACAAAATTCTTACTGGTCTGTTATTCTTTCCTGAAGAAATTTTCTGGCTGTCAGGAAATCTTTTTTTTTAAACTTGGGAAAGAATAATTATGATTATTCCTCCTATCTTTTATTGCAAGTATGGATGGAGGTTGGGTGCAAGATTAATTCTGTTCCATTCTTTGAAGGTGTAAAACGGTGAGAATTATGAATCCAATGAGAATTCCTCCCTCCCAGCCATTAGCTTCCGGGGTTAGAAATTTCAACAAAGCTTTTCCGAAAACAGAGGTGCCTTTCTCCATCACTTCTGAGAAAAAGAGCAGTGCCGCTTTTCAAAGTCTGGTCCCAGTCCCGTTCTAAGGGGGAAGAAAAGGGGTCACCTTTTCTGTCAAACTGTGCAAATCTTTATATTTACTTTAATACTGTTTAGAGAAGCAACAACACTTTCACAGCAAGTGAGACATTCCCTTTCCTCAACCTTTTTTTGTCGCCTTCTGGAACTCTTCATTTTATCCAAAGCATTAATGAGCACCTTATAAAACACAGAGCTGGAGAGATTTGTAAAAAAAACAAAAGCTCCTTACCAAAAAGGGAAAGGACAATTAGCATTTACTGCTTCAGGGCAAGAACTAATGACTAATGGAGCAATACCGTAGTAATAGAACATGCCGGAACTGGCAAGAAAAAAACCCTGTGGGGGATTTTGGCCTGCTCCCCTCTTCCAAGCGAAGTGATATTAAAAAATGTCAGTGCTCAAAATAAATGCCAGAAAGTTGTAATTTGCACACATGCTCTCAGCAGCGCACCTTTGACCCAGATAACAAATGCTCTAGATTAGGGGAAAACAAGGGACAATACAAATGGTCTTAACACCGTGTAGCAATTAATCCAATTTATTACAAACGGGCATCAACGTTCCTCATTATCTAACCCCTTTTAGTGTAAAACTGCTTCTGTACTTTTAAGGGCTTCTGGCCTTAGGCAAACACTGCTCAGGTTTGATACTATTTTGAGGATTCAAAGGTGGGGGGGGAATTGCTTTTAAATCCTCAATTTTCTTTCAGTCTGGCTGAGCCCAGAGGAGGCAGAAAGTTCAGCAGGAAAATATCAAAAGAGGGATATATGTGTGTGTGTGTGTGTGTGTATGTGTGTGTGTAAAGGTAAAAATGCTCTTAGACCAAATAAACCTCAGTAGTTCAAAGTGCCGATACTTCAAGTTTAGAGGAACAATGGAGCATGCATGTTGTTTTGGTCTTTGTTGTAAAAACAAGAACCCTGCCTGTGAACATTTTAGACTACCTCAGTTAGTAGGCATTTATCTTGAGCTTCAAGGAATGGGCTTATCATGCTTTTTACAAATAAGAATGTGTCAGTTGGAGATCTTGGACCTTTTATTTCCTTAGCCACACACACATCGCGGAAATGTCGTAGCAGAATAAACAGAGCTCTTGAAGAACACTGTTACCCATTTCTCACTCTTTGAGCTTTTGAGGTGGTTAGCTAGATAATTACAATTTATGACTGCCCAATAAACCCCAGTGGAATTCAGTTGTCTAGTGATTCTGGTTTTATGATGTTACTACCGTTAGCAATAAAGACCAATATCCTCTCTGACGGTTCGGTTTTCGCTGGCTGGCAGCTGGAAACCTCGAGGACTGTATTGCAGGATTTTACATTGTTGCCTTAGTAAGGTAGGGCTCAAGATAACTGAAAGCTGTCAATTTTTATTCAGCAAGCGCACACTTGATTTTCAGGAACAGTATAAAGAAGTCCACAAAAGTTAGCAGTCCTCCAATTGATTTTACAATTGATTTTATTTATTTAGATAGTTCCAGCTATGTCCTAAGGCTGGAACAGGTTCTCAGGTGACCCTATCATGGGGTTTTCTGGGGCTAAGTGTGACACGCCAAAGGTCACCCAGAAGATTTCCATGGCCAAATGGGGGAATCAAACCCTGGTCTCCAGGGTTGCAGTCTTAAGGCCATTTCCGCACTACACTGTTATAGCACTATTATTCCACTTTCAACCTCCTGGGATTTGCAGTTTAGGGAGGGATCTTTTAGGGATCTCTCCCTAAACTGCAGACCCCAGGATTCTGCAGGAATAATAGCATTATAGCTGTCTAGTGCAGAAATGGCCTAATGCTCAATCCACTGTACCATAGATCTTAGGTTCTTTCTATTTAATATGTGGTGACATTTGTAGATTTTGCATGTTCTTACCACAGAATAAACCAAACAAAATGCACACCTATCCCTGCCTCAGACTTTATAGGTTTGCTCTTACTTTGTAGCACATAGTGTGACCTTTGGTTTGTAAACTTAGCCCAGCAAATGTGCAGTTATAGGGAGGCACCAAAACCATGAAGCTGTGACCTTGGTAGGCTGCTCTAAGTCTGTACTACTGCTTGTAGCTGCTCTCAGCCCAATAGGTTGTAGTACATCAGCTGCCTGACTGACTTACTGGGCAAGATGGGTTGCGGGTGGGCATGGGTCTCACTGCTGCAGTGTGTCTGGCCGTACTGGATCTACATCTCCTCAGAGAGCTTTGCAGTCCTCGCAGCCTTCTAGGAAGGGGAAGGCCAGGCAGCC
Organism: Iguana delicatissima; assembly: GCA_948472985.1. Classification (NCBI taxonomy): domain Eukaryota; kingdom Metazoa; phylum Chordata; class Lepidosauria; order Squamata; family Iguanidae; genus Iguana; species Iguana delicatissima. The sequence goes on from CAOKZL010001901.1 coordinate 5,588, forward strand.
AAGGAATTCAGATTTTCATTTGAATTCATTGGCTGGTGGGAGTCCGAGTCCAAACCTGTAGTGCGTAGATTCAATTCCCACTCCAGTCGGGTACCCATGTACTTACCAGCCCACCTGCGTAGCTCCTGGCCAGTTCTTTTTTGACCATTTCCTGCCAACTCTCCCGGGCCTGAGCAGTCTGCAGTTTACCAAATGGCAGTGTACTTCTTGTATGGGATGCCTGACCTATTTGTTCCTGGGCGGTCAGCCCTTGCGTGGGCACTAATATGCATGCTATGTATGGGCTCCATGTGTATGCTGTTGTTTGTTGCAACTTGCTGGTTGACAGTAGCATGGGTCCTGGATATGAGTTCTTTGTATCCCAGGTGCTATTGTGGGTTGGGAGCCCCTCTCCTGGGGGGCTCACAGGTGCAGTAAGGTGGTGGTCATGCACTGCACCGTATGGGCACAATGCTCCTGCACTTCCTGGCAGCAGGGGAGGCCACTGGGGCAACCCCTTGCTGGGCACCTTCCCTGTTGTCCCAGCGGTTCTGGCAATGGACTGGAAGATCATTGATCAATAGGCGGGTTGGTCAATGCCAATAGCTGGACCCATTAATATGCCAACTCTACTGGCAGCTGTAGCCAATAAAGTTGTGGCGTCATTTGCCCCACTTCTGTGTCTGTGTGTGTGTTTTGGGCAGCACCCATCACCTCCGAGCATGCAGTTGAGTACTCTTAGTACTGTGGTTTACGGATACTGCTTGCATTTGCTTTTAGTACTGTCATGCTGTTTGTAGCTGTTCTCAGCTTGCATAACTATACCACTGTAGACAGTGGTAGCTGGAAGAAAAAGGAGTGTGGGTAAAGTGGTCTTGAAAGCAGGAAGTCTTTGGAGAGGTAGGCTGCTCAAAGCTTTCAAATTTTGTCTGTGTTCCCCAGGTGCTGGTGCACAACCCTAGGAAAAGTACTGTAGCATAGATGAGGTCTAGTCAGGCCTTATCTGGAGTACTTCATTCAGTCTGGGCACCTCATTTTAGAATGGATATAGACAGATTGTAGCCAGTTCAGAGAAACAAAACAAGGGTGATAAGAGGTATGGAGAACAAAACACATGAGGAAAGGTTGAGGGATTTAGGCATGCTTAGCCTGGTGAAAGGGAGAGGAGGAGTGACATGATGGCACTCTAAGCATCTAACAAGAGGGGGCAGGTTTGTTCTCTGCTGTCTCAGAGGTTAGGACCAGGTCTAATGGTTTTAAGTTACAGGATAGTAGATTTCATGAACTTTAGAAAGAACTTCTTGACAGTAATAGCTGTTCATTGATGGAACCAGTCACTTAAGTGATTGAGGTCTCTTTGTCTGGACATCTTCAAAAAAAGGCTGGACAGTTATCTGCTGGAGATACTCTACCTGGATTTTCTGCGTTGAGCAGAGGACTGGAGTTGAAGGCTTATGGACCCCTTCTGGCTCTATAATTCTATAGTATATCATCAAGATTCTGGCCAGTGTGACTTTTTGGATTATGAATTTAGCCTGGCTGGTATATACTGGACCCATCAGTGGATAACAAGAACACAAGCTCAATGAAAAGCCTGGTGGGAGCCCCATGTGTTTTGTGCTGAGTTCGTCTTGGAAGGTTACTAGTTGAGCACCTTCTATTGTGTATGAGTATTAAGTGTAAAAATCTAAATTAAATTCAATATGATAATACCTCTGAGCTGAGCAGACAGATTCTCAACATTTCTGACAGCTCCTAGTCTTTTAAATTTTGTTCTCTCTCCCCCTCCTCTTTCCCCAGTTTAGTATCATTGCCTTGAAAATAATTTAAACATAGGCTGTTAATATTCATTAATTTAACTCTTCAGTGCCTTCAGCACCACTCCTGCATTAATGATATCTTCCTCCATGAGCATTTTAAATTGACTTTATTCTTATGGAAATGTGATCTCTGTTAATTTAAGAGGATAGATCCGAGCCTACTGTAAACCCAGCTGCTCTGTCAATGAACTGGCTGAACATTTCTTATTGTTGGTGACTCAGATGTTCAGGACACACAGACCCAATCTTTCACGCATGTAGTAGAAATTGATAGCAAAAACTTAATGCTTCTCTCTTTGAAAACTAACTGCAGGAGGTTGCCTTTCTGGTTTTGCTGCTAGTGATCTAATGGCCATAACAGGGTATCTCTTGCTTTCCCCTGTTTATATTTCATTTCCATAGGATTAAAGCGGAGGGGAGGAAGGATTAAATTTCAGCAGAGGATAAGTCCATTAAACTGAAAGTTCTGAGCAAACAGCACATACTCAAAGCCAACACCTGTGCAACTTTTGATTATCATGCAGTGTGTAGTGGTATGAGTTTGTGTTGAATAAAAGGAAAAGGCACTGTAGGTTGCTGGCCTGAGGTGTAAGCTCACCTTCTTCATGGATTTGCAGCTTCTACGACCAAGGACACCCATTAGCAAACTGAAAACTAGTCCATTGTGAAGTCTGGTCACTCCCTCTGTGTTTCAGATATGACTGACTGCCTTTTTATTATATTTAATTTGTTCATTGCCACCTATATGGATACTTGTTTCAGAGGCTTATTATATATTCCACTCTTTCCTTGACAATCTTAAAATGACTCACAACATTTACAGAATACTTAGAATCTTGTATTTTAGACTGCTGGTTCTCAAGATTTGATGCTCCAAAAGCGTTTGGATTTCATATTTTTGAACTCTGCCCAAATTAGTCCTCAGTCAGGGACCATAGGGGTCTGAATTTCAAAATATCTTAGGGTCCAGAAATTGAAAACCATTGTTTTGGAGTATGTATTAACAATGAAGTGTAAGGAAGCCAGCTTGAAGACACCATCTTTGCTTTCATGGCTTCCTTTTCTGTGTTCTCTTTAACAGATTGGGTCAGTGTATGGTTTTGTTGGGAAAAAGGAACATTCCAGCAAGAACATATGTCCAATGATTTGTTCAGTTGCCTCCTTTGTCTTCTTCCTTTCTAGTGTAATTGATGTTAACCTCATAGCGTGGAAAGGGACAGCCCAGCTAGAAAAGGAGGAGTTAGCTAAGGCCACTCAGTGGGTTTCCATGGCTGAGTGGGGATTTGAACCCTGGTCTCAGGGTCCTCGTCCAACACCCAAGCCACCATGCTACACTGGCTACTTCTTTTCTTCCTCAGCATCTTCTTTACATTCAAAGCAGCTGACAATATAATGAAGTGGAGTTACAGTCCACTCATCTGATGAAACTGGCTTTTGCCACCCATGGCAGTTTTACGACAAAACTTGTTAGTCTGTATGATGCCACAAGACTCCTTGTTGTTATTCTTGCAACAGCCTAACACAGCTTCCCCACAACTTCACACAAACTTATTTTTAGAATTACCTCAGAATGTAAGGTTCTTTTTTTAAAACATGGAAAATGAGGCTGTTGCAGATGCTACTGCACTACCAACTTTTGGTGAAAACTGAAGTATAGAGTGAAATATATATTCAGAGCAAGAGTGTTGGCAGGATTGCAATCTCTTGTGGAATGGGATGTCTTGTGTAACCCGTCCATCTCTTTGAAGTTGCCATCTCCTTGGAGTCTACTCTGGATGTAGGGAGTGATATTTTGCTGGAGTAATTCACACTTCAGAGTAAACTGATGGTGGTGTGAAATGGTTTCAGACACTACACCATCTTGTAAAACAGGGGTGGATATGCACCATGAATATGAGAGCATTTTCAGCCACCCTCAAGTGTCAGTGGGGCAACACCGGTAGGGTTGTTGGTGACCTGAAGCATGATTTTTTAGCATGATTTTTGTTGTTTGAGTGAGGTAATGGCCTAAACTGGATTGCTTATGGAAAAAAAAAGTTTTGTTTCCCTGAAAAAGCTTACCATGGTGTTGGGGAGGTGAGGCAAGGGAGCAAAGGGCCACTATTTCCACTCCTGTCCTAAGGGGTCACCCAGGTCATCCTGTCACCATTAGAGAAGGAAAGGAAATGGAACACAAAAATGTCAGAATGCTAGTAATCTGACTTGTTATTTACCTATCAGATCTATATTCACTGGCATGAAGCTTGTCACTTAACTGGGGGAAAAAAAGGAGGAACAGATACTGGGGAAAAAAGAGGAACAGATGGGTAAAGTTAAGTTCCTTGATGAAAGTTGAATTTTGCATGCAGAATTAAGACTAGGTTATTGTAATGCACTCAACTTGAGCCTGGCTTGCCTTTAAAAAGTTCTGAAGAATTTTGATATTTTCCGTAAGCTGTTGCTGGGGATGGAGGCAGGCATTCCAGAAACACACAGTGTTAATTTTGGGACAACTCTGTGTCTTCCCAACTGGATTCTGTGCTCAGTTCAGAGTCCTGCCCGTCACCTTTAAACTTGAATCTAAGTAAGGATAGGTTGATAGGTTTGCGATCAACAGACGTATTCTGTCAGAGGTAATTAGCAAAGAGTGACATACCATTCATGGGTAGGACTGGAGCTGGACGGGCAAGTCCATGCATCTCTCTCTCTCTCACGCACACACACATGCGCACACACACACGCACAACAATTCAGTTGGCTACCAGGTAGGGATGAACTGTTCCTGAGGAGGGCATGAACCAAATTCTTACAGGCTTTCAGAGTTGACGGCTACAACTTGCACATCCTTGCTTTTGAGCAGGAGTGAGCAACCATGAGCCTCCAGATGTTTTTGAACGCCCACTTCAAGACTCCCAGCTAGCCGTGCCAGTGGTGACAGATTATGAGAGTTGCAGTCTGCACACATCTGGCAAAGCTAGGAAACACTTCCTTTCCCCAAAGAAGCCAAGTCCTATAGAAAAATCTTGCACAACCAGCCTACTCTGTGTCCCTTCAACTCTCTGAAAGTTTTACCCTCCCAAGGTTATTCTCTTCTCCCTTCTGTCTTTTGACTTTTTCAGACAACAGCTTTTGAGGTTCCTTTATAGCTTCTTCAGTGCTTGACTTGCTTGAATGGGATGTCCTATGATGTCTGGCCAGTGGCCTCCCAGCTTTCCCAACGTCTCCGACCCAAAAGTTGTTGCTCAGTTATTTCATTTTACTGATTCACACAAGCAATTCAATAATTCAAATAATAGCAAGTTTCACAAATATTTAATGGTTGAAAAGAATATCTTCCTCCCTGTCCTGATAGGTTTCTGTTCTGCAAGTTTTGGGCCTTTCTTTACCTTTGACTTTGTTGACTACTTTTTTATTCTAAAGTAACTAGTTACTAGTTCAGTTTCCCACTATCACTTTGTTCTCAGATTCAGTTCCCCTTCAGCTGCAGCCATCATGGCCAGTGGCCAAGGATGATGGGAGCTGTAGTCCCAGCATCAAATGGAGGGCATAGGCCAACAAAGTTTTGTGCCATCTCTATCCAGTTCTGGGCACCACAATTCAGGAAGGATATTGACAAGTTGGAACATTCCCAGAGAAGAGCGACCAGAATGGTAAACGGCCTTGAAACCATGCCCTATGAGGAGCGGCTGAGGGAGCTGGATCTGTTTAACCTGGAGAAGAGAAGGTTAAGAGGAGACATGATAGCTATGTGTCAATATTTGAGGGGATGTCATATGGAGGATGGAGCAAACCTGTTTTCTGATGCTCCAGAGACAAGGACACAGAATGATGGCTTCAAACTTCAGGAAAAGAAATTCCATCTAAACATTAGGAAGAACTTCCTGATTGTACAAGCACTTCGACAGTAGAATGCACTGCCTTAGATTGTGGTGGAGTCTCCTCCTTTGGAGGTTTGAAACAGAGGCTGGATGACCATCTGCTAGGAATGCTTTGATGGTGTATTCCTGCATAGTAGGAGGTTGGACTCAATGGCCCTTGTGGTCTCTTCCAACTCTACAATTCTATGATTCTTCTGGGACACTAGGCTACAGCAGGAATGGAGAAAGTGTAATGTATACGCCACGTAGAGTTCACTGGACCTCCATTTGGTGGCCCCAGAGTCCCTTAGATTCTACTGAAGCTCCAATAGGTCAAACATTTGCCAATAATAACAATAATGAAAAACAACAATTCAGGCTGCCTCAAAAATGTGGCATTTTGGGTCCTTGACTTTAAATTTGGCCATATTTTATTGCTACATGGGACTGGAAATGGTGCAAGTTGTTAGATCTCTGGCAAGTTCATAAATTTTCATTCCTATCAAGGCTGCTATAGCAAACTAGCCAGTCTTTCTACTTGTACAGGTGGCTATCTGAATTCGCTAGGATTAAGAGCTCAGGATCCCTGCAAGAGTGGAAGAACCACAAATACCAAAGTGTGTGTGTGTGTGTGTGTCCATGGAAATGGGACCAGGTCATGGTGGTGAGAGCAGGAACTCAAGGTCCAAACCAGGTCAGGAAAAGAGGAAGGAAAAGGGGTAGGTTGGCATGGAGGTCCTATACTTTCTCTTTCTTGCCCATCTCCTTTCTTGGGTGTGTGTGGGATATCGGGAGTGTTCGTGGTGCTGAGAAATTGAGGTGTGAGTTATCCTTAGCTGCCCAGGCAGTGGCTGGAGGAGGATTGACAAAGGCATGTTTTTGAAGGGCTGTGTAGCCTGATTAGAGCCATTGAAAAGGAAGTTTCTGCCAGAAAAGAGGTGCTTGAGGTGGGAGAGGCAGGGGTTGGAGAAATTTGCAAATCAGATCTGTGAATGTTAAACCCGTGAGTGTGGAGGGTCAACAGTAACCTATCTCAGAGTTATAGAAAATTAAGCTGCCTAGCTCTGTTACCAGTTTCATTGGTTTTGAGACTGCTGGTTCTATACTGGTTTGCAGTGTGGCTTCATACACAAGCACAGTAGAGCTTGTGGGTTTGCAGACAGGTGGTATTCCCATAGATTGAAATAGTGCCTGCACATTAGAGATCTTTCACATTGCACAGTTACAGCGGTTTTAATTCTGCTTTAATTGCCACAGATGCATCCTGTGGAATCTTGGGATATGTAGTTTGGGGAGACACTATAGTTCTCTGGCACCAAATTCTGAATATCTTATGGGATCCCCAATCCCAGAATTTCATAGGATGGAGCCCATAGCTGGAAAAAAAATGCTACGATTGTATACTCTGCAACGGCTGTTAAGAGCATGTGTGCCTCTTTCTGGCTGCTTTAATGATGACAGCAGTGCGTTTCCCCCCAGGAACCCCAGCAATTCTGTGCATTGTTGCAACCTCTCATATTAGCACCCACATGGAGGCGCCGTCTTCACAGACGGCGCCTGAGCATGAATGGAGCCTGGCCACAAGCCTGGAGATGCTCCTTGGCTTTGAATGCGAACCAGCCCTCAATGCTCTTATTTTGCTTCCCTGGGAGCCATAAATTTAAATAATGAGTAGTCAGGATTCGGTTGCATGCCTAGTGACCACCCTAAGATGGTTATTATCATCATGGTCTTTTGACTCTTGTTCTCTCTCTCTTTTTTTTTTTGTTGAATCATCATTTTTTCCCTTCCATCACTTTTCCTGCAGTTGGGAACAGAGGTGGCAACCTTTAGCACCCACAGTTTCTGTTGCTGGAACTATTCTGTGTATAAAAAAAAAAATCCAAGGCTTCTAAAATGCAGCTTATTTTTAAATCAGTCGTAGAACAGCAGCGAGCAAAGCAGAGTGCTAATTGGGTCCAGTGGAATTCTCGTTCCCATGGGGTGAAGAGTGCTTCTTCCGAAAGAGAGCCTTTCTTAGGAGAGAAGGGGGGGTGGAGGTGGAGGAAGAAATAAAATATATGCAAGCGAGGAAGCAGAAAACACACAGCACATCAAGGCTTCTTCTGCATGTGGCATTGCAGTTTTATTTTTTAAAAAGAAGTGCATCTTATCTCTCTCTCCTTTTGTACAGTTTGGAAGACTGTTTAACCCTGTCTGTAGATACAGATAATCTGGGCATTTTTTTTAAATAAATGAAAGGGCTGAGGAGTCTATAATCTCTGCAATACCAGCCTGCAGATCTCCCTTTTGCAAACTCCTGCCCCAGAGTGCGATTTGCTATGCCCGCCCTTGTCGGCATTGTTCTGAGTCTAATTCCATATGGATGTCACATAGGGCTTCTCTATCTCTCCCCCCAGCCCCCAAAAACCAGTTCAAGCAGCTTCACTCCCCTTCCTCCCGTCCATCCATTTGCTCCCGCCCTACTCCTCCTAAAGACTGATTCTTTCTCTCTCTTCCCTCATGAGGGAAGGCATGGAAAGCAGGGAATTTCAAACTTTAAACAGTCTGTACATTGTCTGAGGTACCTGGCGAAGATGATTTTTCACTTAGCGTTTATCCTGTCGTCTCCCACCCCTTCCCTTCCCACTCCTTCTGTGTTCTTTCTCTCTCTCTCTTCATCTATTTATAACACAAAGCTTTCAAAAGAAAACTAGGACTGGGCCCCCTTTCCCTTTTTTCCCCCCGAATTTCCCCTCGTTACCGTGGCAGCATGCATCTCTGCCTGCCTGCTGAAGAACGAGGCAAGCTTGCAGCGTGGGTTTCTGGTTTGTTGCTTTCGGGAGAGCCCGAGGAAGCTCCTCGGGGAAATGGTTCCCTTCATGGGAAAGATCCCCTACTGAGTTCTACAAGCTTGTTGTGTGTGACTTATTCTGGCTAAAAGGTGAGAGTCTCTCAAACTGTCGTCCCCCCACCCTGCGGCCCCCAAAGTCGGTGTGCATTGTTCTGTGGCTAGCGCTTGTTGTTAATTAACTGATGAGAGCAAGCAAAAGAGAGAGAGATTGAGAGAGAGAGAGAGCATTTTTGTCTGCGCGTTTAACCTTTGAGAAAATAATCTTACATATTTCTGCTGTGAAGGAAGTCCCATTGAATTCTGTGGCATCGCTCCTTGCTAGATGGGGTTGCTGCTTAAGTTTTCGGAGTAATGCATCTTTCAAAGCTTCTTGCATCCATATATATAATTGTGTGCATGTGTGTTTATTTCTCTGAATCACTAGTGGAGGTATCGGCAGTGAAGTAGTCACACTGCTGTTCTCCTCCAGATCCAAACACACGACTTGGTTCACTTGGTATATTGCGTGAGGCCGGCAGAAGCGCTTGGAGAAAGGATATTATCTCAGAGAGCCAATGAGTTTTTGAAAAGAAAATGAAACACCAAGCTGCCTGAGTGCTTTTCATCCCTTTTATGGTAAAGCTTGATATCCTCAACGGGCAGTTCTCTCAAGGTAAGGATGTCTTATTTGAGCGGATCCCACATTTTTTGAATTGCAGTTTGAATAATGACACTATGCTGTTGAGAGTTGAGTTTTCACTTTGCTTGAGGGCGGGAAAGATCTTTGCATTGATTTACTTTGCCCCGTGTTGCCTCCATTGATGTTTTGGCCAGACCTCAGCCGTTCTGTGCTTGAAAGTGTGATTCCATGCGAGTAAGGCATGCTTCCAGAGAAGATGCCTTTTTGTTTCCAGATTGGCGTAAAAATTCCACAGATGCTGTGTTTGCAGTGAGCAGGGCAGCATTAATTTTTCAGAGCTTGTGCCTTTAAAACACATGTGCAGTTGTCTGCTAGCATCATTCATGTTGAAGTGGGGTTTGCACTGAAAATACAGGCATGCAGACATTTGGTGATGGGTTTTAGGATCAGTATTTTGTAGTTGGATGTTTTTGCTGGTGGTGTTTGTTTTCTAAGGAAGGGGCGTGCAGCGCACCCTGCCTGATTTTTACAGAAGTACAAAATCATCTTATGAGGAATCTCTATTGAACAAATACATGTGATCCTCAGCCATGGGGAGTTTTCCTCTGATCCCTACTTCCTTTCCTTCTAAACCCCCCAGAAAATCTATCTGTGGCTTCAGTTTGCAGTGGGAGAATGAGAGTAGAATGGTATCTTCAGTACTGTTTCCCCTCCACAGGTTAAAAAAAGCTTGGGGAGCAGGAAGGAGGATTTTACTTGAAGAATAGTAGGTGGGGAGAGGTGTAAGTAAACCATCCTTCATTTTCTCTTATGCGTTGCACTTCACAACTTCTATTAGAAAAAGTTGGTGGAGAGCTATGTGCATGTAAAAAACCCCATGTGTATTCAATCCTTAACAGTAAACAGCTGTAAGTACTATTTGGACCTTTTCTTGTCCTTGAAAAGAAAGAGTCTTTGGATATGTTGAGACACTTCATCACTGCCCCCCATTAACCACTATGAGATTTTTTTTTTATGTGCCTCCATGAGACCAAATAAAACAGGGTTTATTTCATTAGTAGCAGCAGTAGCAAACGGTCTGTGCTGATTTTTGTGCAAAAACTTTTTTGCCCCAAACCCATTTTCACTTTTGCACGAAAAGCTTCATGATTTTTTTTAAAGTTCTAAAAAGGGGAAAAAAATGAAAAATAGGCAAAAACCTTTACAGTCTTGTCCAACAGGGAGAAAACTTTAATTTTTGTTTGTTTGCATTCACACTCATAGCTTTCTCTACCTTGCAAAGTTGTTTAATGGGAGATTAAAATGGGTATATATGGGGGATTGCTGTGAAAGGGATAGAGTCACCTCCCCCAGGACACAGGATCATGACCAGAAGTGATGCTACATTGCTTGTGGTTTAATTTTGGACTGCTTTTCAGCCAATTTTTTTCCTGGGTTTTGGTGTTCAAGAATTGAGGAGTTACAGTTGTGGGGCAAAATCGCTGTTTTTGGGGTTGTTTTTTGAACAAAATTGTCTGAGAAAAAAGGAGGCGGGCTTTGGGAGCCAAAGTGCATAGAGAATGTTCAGAAAAGTGGGTTGCTAAACTACCATTGTGCCAGATTGCCAATTTCTGCGAACGTAAGTAGTATTGCTGATTTTTTTACACAGTGTACTAGCTTTCTTCCAGTTTATAAGAGTTTTTCTGACTGATCTTTTGGACTTGCTTGTTGCTTGCTGGTGGCTATCAAACAGTGGCTTTATACAGGCCATTAAAAATATTTACATATTTTATGGGTTTTCCTGAAATTTGACTTTACTGTTGTTACTCACTCAGAACTTCTAGGATTGAGTGGGTAGAAGTGCATTTAGATAAATAGTGAGGTGTTGTCCACATAGTCTGCGGTACTGTGTTCATACTGTATTGTATATTCATGCCTGGGAAACTGTTTGATGCTTGAGTGCTAAACCAGGAGTGAAGTCAAAGGGGAGAGAGATGTTATGTTTTCCCAAAAGCGCTTTATATGCCATAGCATATTGGCTGTGTGATGGGAAGCTTAGAATGAAGCTCTTTATGCTCAAACAGGTAGTCACAGATGTTCATTTAGTTCGTGGCTTTTGCTTTGTAGAAACTTCATAGGTCTGCAGCTGTTTTTGCATTTACAGATGCCTATTCTCTCTTGAATTCAAGACAGAGACTGCTGGTAATGCCTAAAGAGAGTTCAGATAACCCCCATGTGTCTAAAGAATACATGGAATCCTAAAATTGGAAGGTACTGAAAAGACCACCTACTTGAACCCCCTGCCATTCAGCAATACTCAACCAAAGCATGCCTAGAATACCACCATACACTTGTACTTAAAGGCCTCCAAAGAAGGAGAGGCAGGTATGAGGTTGCAAAAACTAACCTTATTCTTGTAGTCACAGCTGGCAGTCACTTCTTACCTGTCTCCAATCTCAGTGTATGGCAGCAGGGGCTTTTATGCGTATCACTTGGACTTGTATTGTACATAGACATTCTTCAGGGAGGAAAGGAATGCTCTGTATTAGGTTTCCACCTTACTTGGAGAAGCTCTTCAGGTGTAGGGCTTGAGGTGAGCGTATCTGAAAGACAATCTTCTTCTCTGTGAGCCTTCCTGAAAAATAAGATCCTCAATGGAGGCCCTGTAATAAGATGTTCTACCAGCCCATGAGGCTAGGCTGGTGGGTACATGTGACAGGACTTTCTCAGTAGCAGCACCCTGTCTCTGGCACTACCTCCCAAAGAAAATTAGTCTGGCTCCATTCTTTTTGAGCTTACAAGGAGCAGCAAAGACCATGCTGTTTAATTTGACCTTTGGCTCTTAAAATTGGGATGGGTTATCTGGCTGTTTTTAGCTTATTTTTTTTAATGGGGTTTTAAAAGTATTTTTAAAGAGGAGTTCCGGTTTTAATTGCTTTTTGGTCATATATTTAATACTTTAAATATTTTTGCCCATTGTTCTTAGTTTGAGATTCCTGGTGGCTTGAGAGCTGATAAACAAATTCCTTAAATAGATAAAGAGGTAAAATAAGAATACGTGTGTGATGAGACCCTTCTGATAGTTGTTAGATGGGCAGGTGGAAGTATATGTTGTAGCCCAATGTAGAAGTGATGGTAACGAGGGCAGCATTAGCCACCATGTTCCTGTTGCTTTTCTCAGGTGTTCTTGGAATGTGTATGTATTTCTTTGCTATGGTCTGGACCCCCACCCTTTTAAGTATCTGAACTCCGAATCCCAAGATGCCATTGTTTCCATCTAGTCACTTCTACTAGCTAACTTTAGATAACCAGTTTCTCACTATGGAGTACCCTCCATCTATGAAATGATAATATGGGTTGAATTCTCATTAAAATATAGATTGTGTCTTCAGCCAGTTTTGAAGTGGATCACTTCTGTCCCAGTCATTGGCTTTAACCCAGCTATTGATTCCAGGGATCCTTTTTAATTCCCAGATGCTAAGAGGCCAAGCTTCAGTTGTGCATTCTGCAAAATTCCAGAATAGCTTGAGTTCAACAGCCTTAATATACTTCTGGTACTTCCCAAAGTGAAGCAAGAGGTTGTCGCTGCAGGATTTGGAATTTGTTTTTCTGGTGTAGGGCCAATCCAGAGTGGTCCAGAATCTTTTCCTGTGTGTGAAAGTGATGGAGGAGAAAGAGGGAATCAACAGAGACCAGTGCCATATTTAGGTGTTCAGAAAGGGGAGAGTTAAAATAAGGAAAGGAACAAACTGGGCCTAATCATCTCTCTCTTCACATGGAGAACTGTATTTCAAAAAAGGAGAGTTTTTACTACATTTGTAACCTTTTTGTCCTTATTTTTTTAGAGTTTGTGATTGTGTAGAGCAGTGGTTCTCAACCTGTGGGTCCCCAGATGTTCATAGACTTCAGCTCCCAGAAGCCCTGAGCATTGACCATAGTGGCTGGGGCTTCTGGGAGCTGAAGTCCACGAACATCTGGGGACCCACAGGTTGAGAACCACTGGTGTAGAGGGTCTTCATGGATAGCAGAACCTCTTTCTTAGACTGTGATGTGATGAGAACGGCAATGTAGGAGATGTGTTCTCCTGCTGACCCTGTTCGCGTTTTTATTTAAATCACCTTTTAAATGCCTGAATAGGTTAGAGTTGGCCATTCCTGTACTGCATCTGTCCATAACCTACAAGTACTGGAAGTTGTAGAATTCATCTAAGTATATCTTTTGGAACCGGCTCATACTATACATACAATTAAATCTAAAGTGCTTCTCTGAGCCGCTTGGGATAGAAGGACTTTATTTGCTGGGTGGATTTGCTTAACAGCCCTGTGTGGAAATGCATCCCTTTCAAATCATCTCCTTTAAGATGATCAGGAGGAAATCCAGCTGAGCAGCCTCCTCTCCTAATCCGACTTTGCTTCAAGACTTGCCCAAAATGCAGGCTTTAAATAAGTGAGAAGTCTACCAAAAGCCCAGTGATTATGGGGAAGCTCTCATCCCATGGTGCTTTCAAAATCGAAGGTATGAAGGGAAAGAAAATCTCCTTTGCAGGGCATGGGTGCCTTTAATGTCATTCTTACTATTGTCTGTGCTGAAGTAGGGAGTGTGTTTCCTAAATCCTTTGATGCAGAAAATGTCAAAAAGAGTTTGGAAACTTGGAACTTACCAGTGCATTGACGTGAGTGGCCTCTCACACTCTTTCTCTGATTCTAACAAAGTGGCCTGTTGTTGTGTTGGTGGCATCAGGTCTCATTAACCTGTGTTTAGCACAGGTTATAGCATATGGCAGATGATGCTGGCAAAGCAGCGATCTTACTGAAGGAGGGAGGATCTGGCTAGTGGGGAGGATTCTGGAAACTGTCCAGATAAAAATGTTTCAGGGACACAGGATAGGAGCCAGTCTAGCTTCCCTCTAAAGGGATGTCTCCAGTTTGTGAGCTGCCACCAAGAGGTCTCTGCCCTGAGATCACGGAGCACCCCACCAGTCAGGATGGACAACACTGAACCAACTGATAAATAGTCAGATTCAGCCTGTATAAGGCCTTTCTCTCTGTGTTATTACCTTTGTGCCCTAATGTTCTTGTAGGAACGACTCTTCTAAGATTTTAATTCCATTTTAATGTTCATTTTTTGTATGTTTTTAGCAATATTGTTCTTGTTTCAAGTGTAAGCTACCTTGTGTCCCAATTTTGGGAGAATGACAAAATACAAATAAATATAATTATAATTTTGAGAAGAAGAAAATTTATCCAAGCTCTGGAGTGGGCTATTTTGAAATTCAAGGAAGACTCATTTTGGGCTGAATCCACTGTGCACAGTAGCTTTTCACTCTGCTCTAGGTACTCTAGGGATTTGCTAAGAATGAAATGAGATCTATGCAGTACTGCCAAGTAGGGGTGTAGAACGTCTGTCATGTTGTTATCGCAGACAAGAATCTGCAACTTCACTAATTTTCTAATTAATTTCCAAGAATATTAACTATTTTGTGCCCTTTTTCACCATAATTTGCTATTTGTGGAATCCTTAAGAAACGGATGATCTGTACAGAAATGTGTATGGTGTTTCGTTTTTGCACAGAAAACCTATTTTCTGCATAGAAAACAATCTATTTGCACAGTCATTTCTACACAGAAGTAATGTTTTTGCATGCAAAACACTTTCCTATTGCAGCAGGGTGCTAGTGTTTACAAATTTTAGTTGCCCAAGTGAACTGGTGATTGTGGACTCATGGTAATATTACTCAGCTGAACTACAAGTATGTGTACTTTTTTTTTTCTTTTGGTCTTGCCGATGCTGGCAAGATGGTGAATGTTCCCAAAACTCACCAGACTTATTGAAAGAAGTGTGGCAAGCACCAACCCCACAAAGTAGCCCAGTACAAGAAGGGCAAAGAATTGTTGTACATTTTACTCTTGAACTCAACATTTATGTTTAGATTGTCAGTGAGAATAATGGTTCTGCATGACTCTGTTCTAGGCATGTTTTCCAAGTGGAAGAGAATCAAGGGAGGCATCAGGCAGTTCCTCTGAGGTTGGTTGATTCTTCTGTGTCTTTGGAAGCAGAAATGAGACAAAATCTAAGCTCCAT
Organism: Iguana delicatissima; assembly: GCA_948472985.1. Taxonomy (NCBI): domain Eukaryota; kingdom Metazoa; phylum Chordata; class Lepidosauria; order Squamata; family Iguanidae; genus Iguana; species Iguana delicatissima. Next base: position 20,735 of record CAOKZL010001901.1, read on the forward strand.
CCCCTCCAAGAGGAAAGAGGCAACACCAGCACAGTGAATTACATAGACACATAGTAAGGCCATTTCCACACTAGAGTGGAGAAGTGTTTCACTGCATGTCATGAGCAGGTTTTTTTACTCTGACTTACCCTGATTCCTATCTGCACACCTTCTGGTTTCTAGTGAAGTAAAGAGAAAATAGTTCGTAACTTCCACATTGTCAATTCTCATGGAACTCCTATTCCCCTCCCTCGCTCCACCCCGCCGTCACTGATTGGTCAATTTAAAAAAAAATGTAGAAACCATTGCTACATTTTAGCGCAAGTATATGAATCGGTGTAACGCTTCTGCACGTAGGAAAAAACGCAGTAGAAACGGTTTGGGTTGTTTACATTGGAGTTTTTCTGTTTTTACAATACATTGGTTTAACATCGATGTTAACCGTGCCAAGACCTCAACTTGTGCAGAACCATGGAGGACAGAACGACGCCAAACTACTTTAATGTGTAGATGCAAAAGCGACAATACAACGCTACTGCGTTGTATCAGCCTTGTGCGGAAAGGGCCTAGGTACCTTCTCATACGTGATACATCTTTCTCTACCAAAGGAGGAAAGGCATAGAAAACTAATTCATACAGAAAGGCACTGGGAAGCCTTTGTGGGTGAGCACAGTGGCATATCTAGCATAAACAATGCCTAGGGCAGGTGTGGAAGTTGTACCTCTAGCTTCTTACTCCTATCCCCACCCCTACCCCTACATGCATGGCTTTTTTGCTCTCCCTCTAGTATTGGAGCCTGGGGCATGTGTCATACTTGCCCCATCCTAGATACGCCTCTGGGTGAGCATCTCCTTTTTTTCCAAAGAGGGCAGGTAGAAGACTATGGGTGGAGGAAAAATATGTTAGTCATTTCCCAGTGGTAAGATGTGTTTCCTCACAGTAAGGAGGTCCCATCAATTAAAATAATACAGCAGTGAGACACAATTCCATCCCAGTATACAAAAGCCTCTGAGTGTCATGGAGGATTTTTCTGTGTAGAGAAACACATAGCTTTTTGTGCATAAAAGCACATCTTAGGCCGAGAAAAAATGTTGCCTGTGGCAGAAACAGTGTTTTCTTCACAGGAAGTTTCTTTTTTTTCTTTTGGCACAAGAAAGCATATGTTTTTCTGTTCTGGGAAAAAATATTTGGAACATGTTGGATGTTGGAATATGGGCAGAATATGACACAAGCATATTCATTTTCTTGCAGAACAGGAAAAAATACAGTAGTCAGCTCAACAGGGGGAGGAGACAGAAAGGTGTAGAATTGTGCACTTCCCAGGGGGTTGTGGCAAAACTAAACTGCTACAGCTACTAGCTTGTATGTTCTTCCCTGTTACTAACTTTTGCCATTTTGACCACATTCTGACACTGCTTAGCCACAGGTGTTACAGTTTTCATATGTGAAACGTTCCAGCATATGGTATAACCCTCCCATCTTAGTTATTAGACAGCCACAGTTCTTGGGTATTTTATCCCAGCTTTCCACTAAGGGGGAGATGATATAAGTCCAGAACATAATGGTAGAAGAATTGGCTGGAGCCTAAGTGTTTATAGACAGTGTACGGACATTAGTGGAAAATTGATTGTTACTGCTCTCTCTTTATTTTTCTACTCTTTCTCTCTTTCCCTCCACCTTTGAATAACTAAACAGATCGTGCTTTCTGTATGGAAATAGCACAGTGGAGAATAACAAGGAAAAGTGATTCTAAAGACAGGCTTACTGGCCAAATGAGAGAAAATAGAGGGCTCCCTTGTTTGGAGAGCATTAGCATGAGAATAAAAAACGGCATGGTATGTTGGTTGAGGTGGCCATGCAGAACTGGGGGAGGGTAGGGTAGACTCTGCTCCTTTGCAGAGCCTTTTCAAACGATTTTGATTCATAAACTAATGATTCTTTCTTTTCTCCTGCAAAATTTTAACAGGCATTGAGATCTGATCAACATTTTCAATGGCATTAATTAATTAACAACTAATTAATAATTAATAACAGTAAAAATGCATACATCAGCCACCTATTGTGATCTTCGAAGGCCAATTTTCTGAGATCTTTTCAGCTCAGTGCATGCTTCTCATCTTTCTCAGCAGTATAATCACGATGAGTAAGTGAATTCTAACAACTTTGTTTGTTCATTTCCTGCCTAAAAAAATTCCTCAGCCCCTGGGACTCAAACATTAGACCAAATGTGGACAAAAATTTGCATCACTAAAAACGTACAAGAAGGCTTTTCCCCATAAGCATTTCGGAAAGACCTCTTGAAACAAAAGAACCTTCATAAAAGTCTACCATGGAAAGGCCAATGTAGCCTCTCTAGGAAGAGAATTTTATAATCTAGAAGCAGCCATCAAGAAGGTCCCTTCCTTTGTTCTCACCAGATGTACAGATGAGGTTGCTGGTGTGGAGATAAAGGCCTCCCTTAAAGATTTCAGATAAACTGAACCCATTGTATACATATACATATCTGTCTATCTATCTGCCAATCCATCATCCGTCCATCTGTCTGTATCAATCAGGGATAATTAACATGTGGCTTTTAGGCTGTGTATGGCCCCAGTGCCTTTTTGGTTATATATATAGGTGTGTATGTATTTATATGTAGGCATATATTACTTAAAATTTTACTCAAATGGCTGCATGTGTTCTGGTTGGACTTTATTTGTCTCCTCCAACAATCCTTCCAGTGGAAGAATACCAGCCGACTGTAAAGGCTGAAATTAAAACCCAAAGAAGAAGTAAATGGAAATTTTATTTTATCTTTATTTTCACTTTGGCGTGGCTTCATAATTGATCTTACCCTTGGCACAATTGCCTACCCCTATCTAGATCTATGATTGTTTATGGGTATAGATATGCATATAGATAAAGATGTAATAGGTAAGATTAAGCTGTATGATGTAGAGAGTGAACCAGTATGGTGTATTGTTTTCAGAGTTCTGTTACAACTCTACAATACCAGAGTTAGAATCCTTGCTCAGCCATGAAAACCCACTGGACGATGGGCAAGTCATACTCTCTTAGCCTCAGAAGATGGGAAAGGCAAATCCTCTCTGAACAAACTTTGCCAAACCTCCCCACTCCCATATGATAGGTTCACCTTAGGGTTGCCATAAGTTGGAAACAGTGCGGGGTGTGTGGAGCCCATTCCATTTATTCTCCTTTCTTGGAATTGACATGTATGCAGAAAACAAGCTTGCAAAGCAAAAACAGAGTTGCTTCAACAAAGCAAGCAGGCAGGAAATGTCAAGGATTTTTGTGTCACTCCAGAAAACCTAGAAGTGTATCACAGTCTTCCAGATATGGTAAGCCAAGAAAGGGAGAGAGTAGCCATCAATGGTACCTTATAAAGTCTTCTACTGCAGATTGCTATGCTGTGAGAGTATCTGAATCTTGCCCCACCTGGTTTCTTCCAGAATTGTTGGATCCTAAGCCAGTCTAGGGCCCTTTCTGCATGGCATTTGCCATACGAAAGGGCACCTGGAGCGTCGCGCAATTGTGAGGAGCAATCTCCACAATGCACTCACAATTGTGCGACACTCCAGGGGATGGCAGGTGCCAATTGCACACCTTTTCATTTTCAGCTAGAAGCTGAAAATGGTGCACGATTGCTCATTGCTTCTGGGCCCCACGCGTACTTACCTTGCATGCAGAGGCTCTGGAACTGTGCCGGTTGCACTTCCTGCCCCGGCACAGCTTGGGAAACTCCCAGGCTGTGCTGCGGAAGGAAAAGACAGGGCTCTCGCGCGAGCAGGCAGCTCGTGTGGAGTTGAAGGACCCCGGACATGGGAGCCTCTCACTGGAGGCTGCTTGCGCGATCCCCGCACCCCAGAGCCAGAAAAAGGTAAGGTGCGGAAAGGGCCTAGGTGTATTCATTGTGACTGCCATGAAGACTCCCCAGATAGGAGGAACAAAGGCGTGGCTCTGGCTCTGGATAGTGCTCCATTTAGGAAGGCTGCTTCAAAATAAATCTTCAGTCCCAAATTAAAAAATTCACCATTTTTGCTTTTTGAGTCTCTTTCTTTCTTTCTTTCTTTCTTTCTTTCTTTCTTTCTTTCTTTCTTTCTTTCTTTTTTTTTTTTGGAGATACTGTCTCTTAGCCTTCACACCCTTGGGTAAATAAAGGCAACTTAAGTTTTCTTTCTTCTCAATTCCCCTCTACGTTTACGTCAGCATTTTCTAGCTTTTCTCAGCTGCTTCTCGGAATTGATTTCTTACAGTGCAGCTGCATAGTGGTAAAAACACAGGGGAGCAAGTTGCTAAAAGTAGGCTGTGATAGCTGTTCCCACATGGCAGGCCTGTGTAACTTGGGACCTGCCAATTTAAATGCAGCCTGCCAGCCATATATGGAAGCTGCTTCACAAGAAGCTGCTTTTGCTACCTCCCTTTGCTTGTACAAACAAGAGGCTGTCACCCATCTGGGAGACTACTTACACATTGACTTGGTGGTCTCGTGCTAAGCCAATATGACTAGATGGATTGCTTACTGTGTTTAATATTTGGGAGTGGGCATGGTTCAGTGGTAGAGGTCCAGTCTCTGGCTTCAACAGGATAGTCTAGGAAAGACTTCTCTCTCAGAACATGCATAAACAATACTAGATGGATAGACCGGTGGTCTGACTACATGTTAGGGATGTAATTCTTCACTAAGTTTCTTCTTGAAGGTAGCAATGAGTAATTTCAGCAATTTTCTTCCCCATGCAAGAAATTCTTGGAAAACAAGACAGTTTTGGAAGGCTATTTGTGATTGGGGACTTACTGTGTGCAAAATCTGCACACGGTTGTTTTGCACAGAAACCAGTGTTTTCTGTGTAGGAAATGACATTTCAATTGAAAAACATTAATTGCTATGCAGAAAATTCTGCTTTCTGTGCAAATCAACCATTTATGAGTTTTACATAGAATAAATCTCCAATGACAGCATTTAGTGCACAGCAAACAGCATTTGCTGTACACAAATTAATATTGCTGCATTAAATATTGTTTTCTATGCAGAAAATGCTGTTTCTTGCACAGAACAACCACATGCAAATTTTGTGCAGAGTAAGTCCTGAACTATGCAAAGATTCTCATCAGTTGAGATTTTTGTGAAGTTTCCTGAGAACTGGAAAAACGTGTTTTTCAACCAGTCTTTGAATAGTCTTTCTGTCTCTGCTATGTATAAAGTAGCTTCCAGTGTTTCTGTTAATCTTAGCTTAGGTTTTTTCCACACCTTACTGTTTTCCATAGCTGTCCTGTCACAATCCTGGCAGTCTCACTTCTGGGATGGGAGTGTGACCTGAAGGCTTCCCCCTGCACCCAGCCAGCTGCTTGCAGAAGGGTAGTGCAAAGGAGATGCTCCTTCCTTCCACAGTGCATCTGGCCACTTTCCGTGCTGCACTGGGGATCTGTGCACTTTCACCATTTCCACACAGCTGCCAGCAACAGGAGCATCATGCATTCGGGGGCCTTTACTGAAATGGGTGGGGATGCATTGGCAGCGGGACTGCAATGATACATGGACTGGCCGCAATGTGTCCCCATCATGGGACAGTGACGTTGTATGGCAATGGCCGTTGTCACTGACCATGTCCACTGGAGGATTCTGGGAGCTGTAGTCTAAAAATGAAACATTTCCAAACACTGTTTTCAACACAGAAAAAAAGTTCTATTTTTTCATTCTGACTTAAGAATTAAGAATGTTTTGAAACTAATGGGTACATTAATCATCCTATAAATATCTAATCCAGTATTGCTATCAACATGGAACAAAAAGAGCAACAACAAAAAAAGATTTCTATTACCTTTCTCACTGCTCATCCTCACTAGTTAACTTCCAAATCAGAGGTAGGCAATATGTGATCATTAAGAGGCAGTTGGACTGCAGCTCCCTGTCATGAACCAGGAGTCAGCTTCTCCAGGTAAACAGTAGTCTCAAAGGGGGAGAAGCAAATACAGGCACACCGAGAGCTAGTCAGGCTGTGATGCAAGCCAGCTGGCTCCAGCCTTTTTAAGGAAGGCAGAGGGCAGTGACCTAACACTAGGGACAACTTATGTGTTAGCTGGCCTTTGCCTTTGTATGCTCCAAATTCCCTGCTTGCTATCTGCCTGGATTCTCTAACCTTCAGACTGTCTGACCTTTTTGCCCATTGGATTCCTGAACGCTTGGACCGACTTTGACTATGTTTCTTTTCTACCCTAAACAGGCAAGCCCCGCTGAACTGCTGAGCTGTCTCAGTTTGCCTGCTGAATGGCCTTCTGCTGTCTCTGCACTCTGTTGCCTGACAATGGACAGCCGATACCTATGAGACTCCGATCAGTCCTTATTAGCATAGCCAATTGGTGGGGAATGTTAGGAGTTGCAGTCCAACAGAGTCTGGAGGACCACACATTACACATCCCCATTTGAATCAGGAACAACCTATTAGACAAAAATAGCTTTCTATACAAGCAAGCTTCTGACAAAGAAGGTCCTTTTTACAGTGTCTTTTATATCCAGCCTCTTTTTTATCATTGTCTTCTGTTTAGGTGGACATTTTTTTTAGCTTTAAAAGGATTGGAAGAATGGCCAGGGAGGGCTGGAGAAACACAGATTTTAGGTATTGGTTTGCAGCAGGTGTCTGCAATAAACAATGAAGTAAAGCTTGAACTGGGAAAGAGTGGGATTGTACTCTAGCCTATACCACTATAGCGGTATGTACTTACAGCCAGCAAGGTAAACAGCAGCTGCCTCAAAAATCCCCTTCCAAGCATGTGTAAGCAGCAAAACAGAAAGAAAAAGGGAGAGCAGATAAGCCTACTTCACCAGCACTCCTCAGCATAGATCATTTCGTTTGGGCATCGAAATGTAAATTCCAAGAAAAATGCAACTGGGGAGAGTCATCCCAGGATGTATTTTGGAAGAAGCCTTTAGGTAGTCTCTAGGAAGTTCACAGTGATTTTGCTTACTTTATACAGGGTTCACTCATCCTGATTCTTTCATTTCAGATGTGCACATAGAATCACAGAATCATAGAATCATAGAAATGTAGAGTTGGAAGAGACCACAAGGGCCATCCAGTCCAACCCCCTGCCATGCAGGAAAACCCTCAAAGCACTCCCGACAAGTGGCCATCCAGCCTCTGCTTAAAAACCTCCAACGAAGGAGACTCCACCACACTCTGTGACAGAACATTCCACTGCCGGACAGCCCTGACTGTCAGGAAATTCTTCCTGAAGTTCAGGTGGAATCTCCCCTCCTACAGCTTGTATCCATTGCTCCTTGTCCTGGTCTCAAGAGCAGGAGAAAACAAGCCCACTCCCTCCTTGACATGACATCCCTTCAAATATTTAAACATGGCTATCATGTCCCCTCTCAACCTTCTCTTCTGCAGACTAAACATACCCAGCTCTCTAAGTCTGTCCTCATAGGGCATGGCTTCCAGGCCCCTCACCATTTTGGTTGCCCTCCGCTGGACCTGCTCCAGCTTATCCATATCCTTCTTGAATTGGGGTGCCCAGAATTGGACGCAGTATTCAAGATGAGGTCTAACCAAAGCAGAATAAAGTGGTACCAATACCTCCCTCGATCTAGACACTGTACTCCTATTGATGCAACCAAGAATTGCATTGGCTTTCTTGGCTGCCACATCACACTGCTGACTCATGTTCAGCTTGTAGTCTATTAAGACTCCTAGATCCCTTTCACACGTACTGTTAGCCAGCCACGTGTCCCCCATCCTATATTTCTGCATACCATTTTTTCTGCGTAAGTTGTAGGACCTTACATTTCTCTCTGTTGAAATTCATTTTGTTAGCCTTGGCCCAGCTCTCCAATCTGTCCAGGTCCTTTTGAATTTTGGTCCTGTCCTCCGGCGTATTAGCAACCCCTCCCACTTTGGTGTCATCTGCAAGTTTGATCAGCGTGCCCTCTGTTCCTTCATCCAAGTCATTAATGAAGATATTGAACAGCACTGGGCCCAGGACAGAACCCTGTGGCACCCCACTAGTCACTTCTCTCCAGGATGAGAATCTGCCATTGGTGACCACCCTTTGGGTACGGTCAGTCAACCAGTTACAAATCCACCTGACAGTAGCCCTGTCCAGCCCACATCTTACTAGCTTCTTTGCAAGAATGTCATGGGGAACTTTGTCAGAGGCCTTACTGAAATCAAGATATGTTACATCCACAGCATTCCCTTCATCTATCAAGCAAGTAACTCTATCATAAAAAGAGATAAGATTAGTCTGGCATGACTTATTTTTGAGAAATCCATGTTGACTTTTCGTAATATTGTTAGCTTTGAAGAAGAAGGTTTGCTGGAGTAAGTTGAACAGCTCTTCTTCTTTTTTTTTTTTTTTGTGGTGCAGGAGGCCATCCTCATGTTTTCCCTATTACTTCTGACTTGTGACTCTGGTACCAAACTTGCTTTTAAAGACTTAACACCTAGGGAAATACCTACTTCTTAAACTGAGGTATTACCTTTATTTGGGTAGTGGAAAAAGCCAAGGTAGTCTTTTACCCACAGGTGAGGTCTCGTCCTTGCTTCACAAATAATTTTTCCTGCTGACATTTCTGTAGTCTGTGATGATGGCTTTGTTTAGCGTTAAATAGATTAAGCAAGTCCTGGAGTACACAGAAAATTGTCAGTGTCCAGCTCTATCAAGACATTTCACCAGTAATCAGATAAAGAGCAATCAAAAGGTTACTGTGATAACATCTCTGTAGTGTGTATTTTGTCTTGCAATAGAACTAGTCGTTGGTTGACTTAACAATAAGGATGTGAGGGTGGAAATCAATAATCTAGTGGTTACAGCATCACCTGTTATTTCTAAAAGGGAAATAGGTGATTGTATGATACAGATTGTCAGTAGCAGTGGTATAAGAAAGGCAACTATATCATGTGACAGTTTAATTTAGTCCTAGACACTTTCCAAATAAAGTGTTTTTATCATACTTTTATGCATTTGATACTTGGGTGGGTTGTTTTTTTTAACAGTAAGGTATTTTGAACACATTAGAAAAATGTGCTCAAGTTTGGATCAATTTTGGATCAGTTTAAAGGGTGGCAAATTCCAATCACAGCATTAATAGAAGCATAGTTTCCAAGTGAAGGTAAGTAATACTGCCAGTATATTTTGCACTTGTCAGGCATCATCTAGATGTTCTGGTGCCTTATTTTAAGAAAGATGCAGATAAGTTGGAGCAGGTTTAGAGAAAAGCAACAAGGGGGATAAGAGGTATGGGGAACCAAACATATGAGGAGAAAGATTGAAGGAGATGGCCATGTTCAGCTTGGTGAAGTGAACACTTAGGGATGACATGATTGCACTCTTTAAATACTCAAGGGATGTCACAAAGAGGGGGGTGCAGGCTTGTTCTCTGCTGCTCTAGAAGATAGGACCAGGTCTAATGCTTTGAAGTTACAGGAGGATAGATTTCGATTGAACATTCAAAGGAACTGCTTGGCAATAAGGCCAAATTCTGCAGTGGAAGAAATTGCCTAGAGATGTGGTGATGTCTCCTTCTCTGAATATCTTCAAAAAGAGCGCGGACGGCTACTTGCTGGGAATATTTTAGTTGGAGATTTGTGCTGTGCAGGGGTTAAACTTGATGGCCCATGAGGCTCCTTCCAACTCTATAATTTTTTACTTCTATGCTAATTTTTCTCAAAGATCAGTCTAGGAAGATTAGAGTTTGTTTTAAGGGGGAATAATTAAAGATGCCTTCAGTGAGAATTCCTGATGCCCAGCTCTGCAGTCAACTTTGTAGAAAGTGCTAAATAAAACTAGAAAGTTTGCTCCAGATTTTTAGAATTGTTCAGGCGTTCTTTTAGGAAGGCTTTTATTCACTAAGCTTGATACTGAGTCACACCTTCTGTTTGGACTGTGTAAGCATTATCCTTTTCTTAAGGCATTTTAATATATTGTATTTCCATCACGTTTTAATTGTTTTGCTTCGGGGTTTTAATTGATAGCTGTGTTGAGGAGCAATATTTTGACTGCAAAGTGGGATACATTATTAAGGAATAAATACTACTGTTTGTTATATTGATGTCCCCAGTATCTGGGGGATTAATTGTCCCAATATTTCTCAAGCCAGGGGTGAAAAAAAAAACAGCTTGGAAAAGATGGCAGAAGTGGGTTAGAAAACACACTTGAGCTGGAAAAAGTTAAGGTTATCTAACACTTTCCCTCCTTTTTCTGATTCCTGCTTACTCTTTCCCCTTTGCTGACACTGTCTTTCTTTTTCTTCAACTTTGACTTCATGTTGTCCAGGTTGATTTTGCTTTTCTCCAGAGATGTGGGTTTTTGGGGGGGGGGTGGTAAGTAGAAATGGAAAATTTTCCAGTGCTCTAAATATTATCTGATAGAGCATGAATAACAAGACTGGGGCCAGGGGCTAATGTCGTCCTTAGAACCCTCTGTGGGTTGCACCCCACTCTGTAGAAGATGAAATACCTCCATTTTCCTTTGCAGACCTTCTCAAAATGGCAACAGGAATTGAAGGTGCATCTCCTTCTATTACTGTGTTGAGAGCAAATGCAGAAGAAAATGGAGAGGAATTGTTGGGAGATACAGGGACAGACTTAGATGTCTAGGGTTCTGGGGTACTTGCAAGAGTAGGTATGCAGTATTTTTGCATACTTTCATGTGTGGAGGGTTTTGAGTGATTTTAGGAAACAAATTGTGAAAAATTTGCACCTATATATATGTGTGTGTGCATGTCTGTGTCTGTGTGTGTTTTGGGGGACTAGTATGGGATCTTTAAGGGCCATGGAAGTGGGGGCCAGGAACTGGATGGGGGTCAGAGGCCACACTTTGCCCACTGCTGTTGTATAGTTTGTTGTAATCGAACACATTGAAAGCTTTATGTGAAAATTATTTTGTTGGAATGTTTGTAATAATAGAAGAATAGCATATACTTTCCTTGTATTTAAGAAAAAAAAATGTCCTCTTGTGAAAGAACAGTTTTTTAAGGACATGCACCTAAGGAAAGCTCTATCTCTATATTATATCAAACTTTTAACTTCTATTTGTTTATTTGCTGAGGTATGAGTATAATACGTTCAGCTTCATTCACTTGTTCTCCGCGCTACTTATAAGTTGCACTTCAAGCTGAGAAAAATCTGATTCAATTCAATTAACTGAAATCCTGACTTATACAATGGCGGAGACAATATGGTTGATCCTGTCTACCATCTATTTGTCTGTCTACCATGTATACCTGTGCATAAGTCACCCTCATGTATAAGTTGAGGCCTGGTTTTGGGGCCAAAATATGGATTTTGGTATGATCTGTGGATGAGTTAAGGTTCATTCCAGACTGAGGGGAAGGCACCAGCACCTCCTCAGGGGTCCAGTTGCCCCTGGCCACTGCCACTACCATTTTCTCTCCCTGCTGATCAGAAAGGCCTTTTACTACTCTACTCAGAGAAAGGGATGGTTTTGTTTTGTTGTTAAGGTACGGTATTAATTCCTTTCAAAAAAGGAAACATCCCCTTGTCTGAGTGGAGTGGCAAAAGGTGAGAACTTAGTTGTCCCAGAAGAATCTACAAGAAGCTCTGGCCTTTTCCGAATGTGGAGGGGGAAACGGGGGAAAACGTGCTGAAACGGAGCTTACCAGCAGCCGGTTAAGTCCGTCCCCATGCAGAGCAGTGCGAGCTCGCTGTTCCGCAGTCCCCGGCGTCCAAACTGGTGGCTCTGGCATCCAAAATGGCGGCTTCCAGTTGGTGGAGGCTCTCCACCAACCGGAGAAGCTCGCCAGCCTGAAGCCCACCCCCGGCAGATCTGCAGGCATGCATTGGTGCGTGCCTGCAAATCTGCACCGGAGCGCGGGAATGGAATGGCACAGAGTGGCGCACTCCATGCTTTTGAAAAACCTGTAAAAATAGGTTTTTAAAAAGCACGCTGCACAGCCACTTTGAGTTGCTCCAGAGCGGACTGAGGTGCGGAACTACGACAAGTAGTCTGACCCAGTCCACTCCCATGGTGCAGACGACCTCTGTCAGAGGTCGCACCACACCGTACTACTTACCTCGTGCGAAAAGGGCATCTGACCCACGCTATTCTCTCAGCACTCCTTTGGGAAGAAGCGTCAAAAAAGCTGCTGCTGCCATTTTCCTGCCTAGGCGTTCAAAAAGGCCAGAAGCTATGGTGCAGAGTTGAGAGTAGGAGGGGTTGGTTCAGGTTCTCCTGGAATGGACTAAGCTCTCACCTTTTGCTACTTTTCTCAGAGAAGGGGATGACTTCTTTTTTTTGTTACTAGATAAGGTACAATACTTATATTGACCTGTGGACGTCAACCCAGGTTTTTTGGGTCAATTTTTTGAGTAAAGTTTTTAGAGTTAAAAACAAGCACATACAGTATCTAACTCTGTCTGTCTACCTGTCTACATATCTGTCTAAAGATTAGTTCATACTTGTGATTGTTTACATTAATCTGCAGTTATCCATATGTATCTGTTACTAACCATAGTTGCATGGATATGTAACTTGTGATTTTTTTTTTCCTACAGAAAAATGCAATACCAGAAAATTTACCAGCCAATTTTCCATTTTCACCCCTCATTTCTGCTTTTATTCAAACAAACAAATGACAAACTCAAAACCAAGCAGGAGGTTATAAAGGTGGAACTCTCCGGAATGTGCAGCTTGAACCTTAGTAGAAAGGCTTTGGAAAATGAGTGAAGTGTTATAGAGGGTGGTCATCAATCCTTGAGCAACTTACCCTCCTTTTGCTAGAGATAACGCAGGCACGTTCCTAAAAGGGTTTATGTCAAATAAATCAAAGTTCTGAGAAAATTTGCCATTGCAGATATAGCATATACTGTCTTGGGGGGAAAAAGATTAAGAGGTTGGGAGGGGGAACCCAAATCTAACAAAGCAGTTAAGTTTAGAAGGATCAGGAAAGATGGTGTCAAGGTGAGTTGTGTGGATAAAGAACTCTGTTTAGATAACAAAGAAATGAAGTATGTGTGAGATGAAGCAGTTTGTGATTCAGGGAAGAGATTAGTGGATCACTGTTTGGACAAGATTGCTGAACTTAAATATTGCTAATCTGGAAGAAGTGAGGACCAAAGAGGTTAATTTTACTGATATAAAAATAAGCATTGCAATTTTACCTACAACAAAAAGGAGTAGGCGTTTTTATATCACAGGAATCTCATATAGGAGGTGATGAGGCCCTACAAAGATACATGCGGAGGCGGAAGAACTAACCTTTGAATTCTTCCTTTATCCCATGCTTTTATTTTATTTTGTTAGCACAAAACAGTAGCGTATGAATAAAACATCGAGAATACAATTTACTTGCAATCTGCTGTTGTACATGTTTTGGCTCAGATGACAGTAAAATCAGGGGATTCAGTGCTAGGAGTAGAATTATAAAATTATATAATCCATACTGCTATCCCTGTAAGCATTTTTTTTTCCTGAGAGTTTGTTTTTGTTCACTTCCAAAACAGATCTGGGGGAAATCCTAACAGCTTAATTCTGTGCTAAGGGATTGGTCTAACTGAATTTGTACAGCTTCTCTTCAGTATAGAGAAGTTCATTGTATTTAAAAGTGAGGAGCCTTTTGAAAAAAAAAAGAATTGATAAATCTAATTCAGCATTAATGTGGCTTAAAACTCATAAACCCAAGGAAACTCAAAGACCATATAGTCCAGGGCTCTGGCAGTCTAGGAATCCCCAGCTAAAAATCTCTGAAGTGAGGTTGTCCAGCCACTGTGTAAAAACCTCCAATAAAGGAGAGTCCATCATTTTCCAAGGTAGTTAGCCAATTGTTGAACAGCTCTTGCCATCAAGAATGTTTACTTGAAATCTTCTTTCCTATAACATGAATCCATTGGTTTGAGTCCTGTCCTTTGAATCAGTGGAAAACAAATTCACTCCATCTTTCACCTGGCAGCCTTTTGAAAAAAAAAATACTCATCAGTTGTCATTTAGCCTGCAATGCCCTAGAATAATCTATGCCATGCAATTAGGAAGCTGCACGAGTGTTGGGGAGTTCCATTTTGCTACCAAAAGAATTGGAATAATCCTCCTTGTGATATACATGTAGGACATCATTTCTTAATAGCATATAGTATACTGCAGTGGTTCTCAACCTGTGGGTCCCCAGATGTTTGTGGACTTCAGCTCCCAGATGCCCCAGCCACTATGGTCAATGCTCAGGGCTTCTGGGAGCTGAAGTCCAAAAACATCTGGGGACCTACAGGTTGAGAACCACTGGTTTACTGCCTTGTAGTGAGCATGGCCTTTTGTGAACCTACTTCAGTACTGTCTGGCAACATCTCTCTTAAGATTTCAGGCTGGTTTCGCCCATTCCCAGAGATGCTTGGGAATTGAATCTGGGACCTGAGTGCAGAGAAAACACTGTAGTAATCTACAGTTATCAATTACTAAGAAGTCCTACTTCTGCAGAGACATACATCGATGATGGCAATTTTATATGTTTTTTATCAATTATGTTTCTATTTTAGCTTTCTTTGAGTGAGGTCACACTGTGTTCTCCATAATTTATTCTCACAACAGGCCTGCAAAATAGATTAGTTTTGAGACAGAGTGGTTACATAATGGTTGTCATGACTTGGTAATGGCCAATCTCTAGTCCCAGAACTGTGTTTAACCACTATGCCACATTTGCAGTGATTATTATCATTCATGCAATTAGGAGGTCAAACAGAAGGAGATTCTTCATACAGTATGTATGAAACTTTGAGAATATGGCACCATAAAATATGGTGAGTGTTAACTTCAGAGCATCTTCTCATCTTTTGGGGCAACATGGGAAGGAGTGTTGTGAAACTGCAAAACATATTTTTCAACCCAAAGATTCTGGTTTTTGAACTGTTACCATATACATTTTAAGCAATTTTGTGATTTTTTTTCAACATACCTTGAAATAATTTTTTTAAAAAAATCATGGAATTTTGACCCATGAACTTCCATGGATCAAAAAAGAAAAAATCATTTCCATTGTACAGTTTACAGGAATGAATTTTTATTTGCTTACAACACAGTGTTCTTATTGAAAGAACATTGCCAAAAAAATAAAAAGTTACAGAAAGCTTAGCAGAAGGGAAAATTGGATTGCACAAGGTCACCTACAAAATAAAACAAAACATTGGGTTGCTGTGACATATTGTTAAACCAGAGTTCTGAGGAACAGAAATATCATAGAGTTGTTGTGTCAAGTGCGGCAAGCACAGTCCAGATCAACTCTTGCAAGTGGCTAAGAAATGAGGTGGCATTTTATGGCAAGATGTTTTGGTATTGCAACAGAGCCTGAGTCTGTTATTGGCTGCTTTGCTGATAAACTGGGTAAGCAGTACCCAAACGACTACAGCAGTGGCACAGCATCCTGAACTGTGCTTTTCTGTTGCTGTTGAGACCTAGCCCAACACATGTTCTTGTTGTGTGGCTTCAAGTTGTTTCCAGCTTACAGTGACCCCTAAGGTGAATCTATCAAGATATTTTCTTTCAAGATTTGTTTGGGGGGCAGGGTTGCTTTTGCCTTCCTCAGAATGTCAGTTGCCCAAAGTCAACCAGTGGGTGTCTGTGGCTGAGTGGGGAATTGAAACCTGGTGTTTAGAATTGTAGTCAAAAGCTGGAATCACTACACCACATTTGCTCACACTTAACTTACTGTGAAGTTATTTGTGTGGTTTTGCCACTTGGAACAGAGGGGGGAAAAGAATTCCAGTGCAACACTTAGTATCTTCTCAAATTACTTTTGTAACCATGGCTGCTTTGTTATAGAATTTGCAGTGCCTCATTTGTCAGAAATGCATTGTTATTCCACTGTTCTATACAGCACAGTAAAGTTTATTGAACTGTGGGTCTCAGTAGCCCTAGTCAGCAGAGCCAATGGTGAGGTGTGCTGGAAGTTGCAGTCCAGCCACATCTGGAGGTCGATATTATTCTCACACTTCTTTTAGTTGATAGGGAAAGGGTATTCTATGGTAGTCACAGTGGAAGCTTTCAAGACCATCAACAGCAGTAATATGTAATGGGTTAATCAGGAAATAGCTATTATGCATCTTGACTTTCACAGATTATGTGTCAGAATGCTTCCCTAAAGTTAAGTGTAATATTCATAAGATAAGGACAGTTAAAAAAAAAACATAAAACAGAAGCATAGGAATAGATAAGTGTGTTTTCACTATGAGGCACAGCAGTGTGGAGTTTCCATGGACTGTATATTGTGACTGAAGCTATTAAACATTCATAAGTTCTTTGAAGTTAGGAGTGAGTAGTCAGGTATGAAGTAGTGAGGTATGCAAATGTCATTAAATTATTTGGCATGTCAGAGATCAAGAATCTTGCCAAGAATGCCAAAAAGCATGGTCTGAAATGGATGATCAGGCAACAAAATAGCTAGTGAGATTTTAGTGTTAAGTATCTTCAAGATTCTCAGGTTCCATTGTTGAACATCTACTTCATACTGTGATATTTCTGATTTCTATGTACGGGTGTGAAAGCAAAGCAGTTAAAAAAGCTAACAGGAAGAAACTCAACTCATTTGAATTGTGGTGCAGTGTTCTGTGGTTACTGTGGACTGTCAAAAAAACACAAGTGAATGGGTCTGAGAGCAAATAGAGACTGAACTGTCACTGGAAGCCAAAATGACTGAGACTATCATACTTTGGACACATCACAAAATGATGTGACTCACTAGAAAAGACAATAATACAATGAAAATTCAAAGGCAGTAGAAAAGGAAGAAGACCACATTTCGTGTGGATTGACTCCAGAAAGGAAAGCGTGGCCCTGATGATGCCAGACCTTTTCAGGGCTGCTAATAAAAGGATCTCTTAGTGTTTTCTCATTCATAGGCCATAAGTAAAAGCAGTTTTGATGGCACAAAACAGCAAGGAGTGCTAGAGCAAAATTTAAAAAACTCGTATACATCATGGTGAGTAAAATAAGGCCCCAGGGTCACATGTGGCACCCCCAGAAAGTCTGACATAGGACACAGAGTTGGCCTCTAGACCTGCCATAGTTGCCCAACCTATACTTCCTGTTATGAGCCTGATTCCTAAAAAAGCTTTGAGGCTTTTCAGACGTGCTCCTTAAGACAAGGGATGAGGAAGCTGTGGATCTTAAGATGTTATTGCACTTAAGCACTTGTCAGCTTTATCCAGAGTGGGCTGGTATCAGGGAGTCTGGAAGTTTTTGCTGAGCCACATCTGGAGGTTCACAAAGTCCTTAATCCACCTCTGCTTTACTTGTACCTCTACCTCACTTTGTCGTCATCGTCATGCGTCAGAGATTTGATGAATTTGCACATTTGACTCCAGAATTTTAGGGACATACTAGGACAGAAGACCCATTTCTGTAGGTGGTGTTTGTGGAGGAATGTAGATTGACAGGCAGTGGCTTTTCCAAAGTCACCAAATATGGAGAACACATTCCAAGTTCACCCAATACTCTGTCGTTTCCCCTTTGATTTCCCTTCTTTTCAAAACCTTGCATGCTCCTAGCAAATGGTATTGCCCAGTAAATGAAGAAAGCTGGTAATAGACGTGGTCCTTTTGAGCTGCTTCCAGTAATGTTTGACTGGTCAGAAATACTAAAGTCTTGCAGAGTTGTGTTTTTTTAAAGCACGCACAGACAAATCAACCATTTCCTAGAATTAAATGACTACTGTGCTCTTAAACAGTTGCCCCTTGTGAGCTGTGGGCAAAGTAAAACATGTCATTATATCCTTTCGCTGCTTGCTGTGGGATTATAGCAGTGGCTGGAAAGTATTTTTTTTTTAAGAGGGAAGGGTGGGAAGAAAAGTTGTAAAGAATGGCAACAGCTTTATGTACACATCTGCTATGTGATATTTCCTGCCATTACCCTGTAACAAGATGCTAAGAGGGGGCTGCTTCTACATCGGCAACAATAGGCGCCTTTCTTGAAAGGTACCTTGTTAGCATTTCTCTTGCCACCTCAACCCTGCTTTCCTTTCCTAGAATCTAGCATGTTTAAGCTATCACAGCGTCGTTGGCATTGACAGTTTTCACACTGATAAATGGGCCAAAAAGCCTTGGAAATTCTAGGTAGTGATTTAAGAGTTACGGGGAAATATAGCACTCTCTAATTTCACCGTTGCAGTTTCCTTGGATACAGAACATTTTTGCATACCATTACACAAGATGCTTTCTTGCTATAATTGTTCCACTAAGTTCAGGTTTTGAAAGAGGAAACCTCGGGGGCGAAAACTGGTGAATGCTTCGTATGTTCGTCACCAGAGAGGATAACGGGAGGAGAAGAGACTTAACATTAGCAGTTAACCTGTGCAGCTTGCTTGGAGTCAGCAGGAGGCATAAGTTTTAAGCTGCTGGACAAATGTTGGATTCATATTGGGGAAATACTTCGACACTGGCTACAGAGGTTGGGTTGCAGCTGGCGTGAATGGGGTTAAATATTTTGTGCTAGGGCTATTTGCTTTTCTTTTCTCATAGGCTGTTTTCCAAATAGATGTTAAGTTATTTTGGCACTATTTCTGAGCTTCAATTGTGGATGGAGGCTATCTGAAAATGAATTGCTTGGTTTACTGTGGATAGTCATCTCTCACAGGGAGGTTTTACCTGTCTATTTCTGCAAGGGGTTGGATTTGATGAGTGCGAGTCAAACTGGTGGTCCATGGACCGGTGCTGGTCTCCATGACATTTCTGCTGCTCCCTGAAGAGTTTCCAGGAAAGAAAGAAGGAGTTGTAATCTATGGGCGTTCTGTGGAATCCTGGGGTTTGTAGTTTGGTAAAGCACCAAAGGTTTGTGGCTGAAAATTCACAACACTCTGAACTGCAGCTCCCAGGATTTCATAGGGTGGAGCCATCAAAGTTAAAAGAGTCATAGCACTGTGCTTTCATGGTGTGAAAGGGCTCCTGGTACAAACATTCTAGACAGGGATTTGAGGAACAGTAGAGTGAATTTGATTCATTTAGCCAGGAGAGAAGAAGATTGGAAACTGATATGAGAGCCGTCTCTAAATATCTGAAGAGCTGTTGTGTAGAAGATCAAGCAAGCTTGTTCTCTGCTGATGCAGAAGGTAGGACCAATGATTTCAAATTGCAAGAGAAGAGATTCTCACTAAAAATTAGGAAGCACTTCGTGCAGGTAAGAGCTGCTCACTGATAGAACAGTCTGCTTTGGAAGGTGGTGGGTTGTTCTTCAATGGAGACTTTCAAGCAGAAGTTAAAGGGCCAGCTTTTGAGTTACTTTGACACTGGATTGCTGCACTGGTGGGATGTTTATTTTTTTATTTATTTATAACCAGCCCTAGATCATAAGAACTGTGGACAGTTTACAATAAAATAAATTTAAACAACATAAAATTAGATCATTCACAGTATATGACAAAAAAATAATGTAAACATTCTAAGCTGCTGAATAATTTTAAAATTTCATGTTAAAACAATTGAAAAATACATATGTATACATGTGTGGATGAACTCCTAAGGCCCCAGGTGCTTTTATAGGTTGAGCCTCCCTTGTCTGGAAATCGGAAATCTAGAAACCTCCAAAACCTGAAACTTTCCGACACCAGCCACCCACTTCCACCTTTGAGACGGCATCTGTGGTACTCCTACTTGTTTGTCTCTCTGATTCACAGTCTCTCTCTTTTGCTGCCCGCTTTCACCTTTGAGGTGACGCCTGTGGTGCTTCTGCCTCTTTGCGTCTCAGATCCACAGCCTCTCTCTTTTTTGCTGCTAGCTGCCGTCTTCAGCCTTTGAGGTAGTGGCTATGGTGCTCCTCCTCGTTCGTCTTTCAGATCTGAGAAATGCTGGAGCTGTTGCCGTACAGGTGGAAGTGGACAGCTGGCAGCAAAAGAGAGAGAGACTGAACATCTGTGAAATGATGGAGTCATGGATTCATGCTGAGCACCATGCTTGGATTCCCATCATTTCATAGATCCTCAGTTTCTTTCTCTCCAGCCTTGTGTCTCATCCACAATACAAGTAGCAAACAAATGAAAAACAAGGCTATTCCAGAAAGGTTCTGTATTCCAAAAGGCAGGGGAAAAAAAATCCAAAATACAGAACATTTCTGATCCAAAGCATTTTGGATAAGGGAGACGCAACATGTATTTAGAACAAGCAAACAAACCCCAACAAGTTGTAACTTGACACTGGAAAGAAAACAAAATTGTTCCCAGTCAGGTCACCAAAGGGATGCCACCACTGGGCTGCTGTGATAGAGAAGGGAACTAAACTAGATGACTCTTCAAATTTAACAAGCCTATAATTCTTTGTAAAGTGAGGTATTACGATCTCCATGTAATGCCTTCAGCAAAAATGCAAGTGGATAAGTATTTATACCTAACATTTTAAAACTTATTTTCAAGATGGCACATTGGCAAAAAAGAGAATCGATAAATAAGCGTTAACTCCACTATTGCGTTGTTGTCATTTAGTAGGAAGACTTCTTGAGGTTCCTTTTGTAAACACTTTTCTTCTAGACAAGCAATATATTTCCCAGTTCATTTAATAAAATAAAGTCATTGTCTCAGCGGCACACAAAGCACAGATAATACTACAGTATCATTTGGACATAAATTCCTGGGACAGGTGCAAAATGGAGCTCTTTGCAGCCGTCTTGGCTTTATTGAAATTCTGTTCATAAGGCTTTCAGCTTTCGAATGCCAAAAGCTGTTCCAAGCTTCTTTTTGAGAAAATGACATATAGAAATGTATTATGCCTACAGCAGTTATTCTTCTCAGGCAGAAGAGCTGGCTTCTTGTAAGGGAGGAATGCTATTCTGCAGGGGTTTCTAATATCACAAACTTGATTTTTTTTAAAAAAAACTTTTCAAGTTAAAATGAATGCTGAATAAGCATTTCTATGGCAGACTTTCTCCAACCAAATACTGCTTACCAGCATGTACTGCGTTGGTGACTAATAGATAAGCCCCAGGGTAGACCTCAGATACATTGGGTTTATTGAGTTCCTGGTGGGTGAGTACTGAAAGCTGCAAAGTGTATGGTTTTTGGGGGGGGATAGTTTAGAGGCATCATGTTGTAGGAGCTGCCCTTTGCTAAGGACATATAGGCTGAAATCCTGTTCATGTCATAAACATGCATGAGTTCTCTTATGCATATGGTTTTTCTGTTTTTGGCTGCTGTGTAGCAAATATACTTTGTTTATTGTAGCATTAGTGGAGTTCTGGAAGTGTAACCATTTTACATGCAGTTGTACATTCTTGGATGGTGTGTAACTTATACAGTGGCCCCTCTACATTCACAGGTATTCCAGGCACAGAACTCTCACAAAAGTGAAAAAACTCTGAATAGCCCTCTCCCATAATCTCCCTCCCATTCCCCTTTGGAGCTTTCCTCTTCCTATTCCTTTGCCTCTGGTTCTGGCATTCCCTGGGGGAGAAAAAAGAGAAGGTAAAGAGCTTACTGGTACTTTCCCCTCAAAGGGAGAAAAACGGAGTTCTGGCATTTTCACTGCTTCCGGTCACCATCTTGAGAAAGGAAGGGTAGGAGCAAAGAGAGCACCTGACCAATCAGCAGCCGTTGCACAGCAGTATGTACAACAACATGGCAGAGAGGACATGCCTCCAGGAGTGGGACAGGGCTTTGCTTACCCCAAAGGAAAAAAAAATGTTTATGTTCACAAGCCTTCTACACCTGGGGTAAGGAATGCAAGGGAACAGGAGGAGGAAAAGGTGGAGGAGAGGCAAGCATGAGCCTCTCGAATAATCAGATTTGTGAAGGTGAAACCTGCGAATGTGGATAGAGGGCTGTACATTCATGTCTTCAATAGCATAACAGCTATTCTAGTAGTAGTAGTATAGCTTTATTTATTAATCAGTTGACCATATCAAAGCAAATAGTACCAAATGTTATAAAATATAATGATATGGGGTAGGTAAAGTACAGCAAAATAAGATAAAATAGGCTAAAATAAGGTAAGATATGATGAAATACTATTGTGGTTACCACATTGCACAGTGAAGCAATAGGCAGGGCAGATTGGCAGATACATAACTGGTTATACAATGCCAGTATTCTGCAGAAGCGGGGTGTAGTGCCACTGCTGTGTAACAGAGAGAATGTAGATTTACACTGAGCAAGCATGATGTAGAATCCTGACTATAGTGGCTCGTTATGAGGAAGAAAGAAAGGAATGTCTGATTGACCACCGTGGTCAACTTGGCAAACTTTTGTTTGGCTTTGTAGACTTATGTCTGCCCTTAAGTTCTCTAATGTATAGTTAAGATCTTGAATCTTGAGGCATTATAAACATTATGTCAAATAACAATTCCAGTGAACACCTCACCTGCTGCCCCTCCCTCCATCTCAGCAATTAATGCAACAACAAAGAAAAAATATAGAAGAATGGCATGGAGTTGATATGTGCTAAGCCTCTTTAGTTGTTGGCTGGCATTCAACATCAGAGTTACATATTTCAAAGATACAGCCATGTTAGTCTGGATCATCGTGCAAAGGTATCTTGTAGCATCTTTGAGACTAACTGAAAGACTCAAGTCGGCTTCATCAGATGCATGGAGTGAAGTGCCTAGGGACAGCCCTTTGTGAGCAGACTGTATGTGTGAATAGCAATAGAAATGCAAAACTTGTGGGTATGGGGGTGAGGTAACAAGTTTAGGTTTAATGGTAGTGATTGGGGGAGAAAGGCAAGAAGAAAGATGTTGCCTAAAGCCAAGGTGAGTAGATAACCACATGAGTGGTAGAAGGAGTTATTGGAATGCAGTGTGATGCTGGTTCGGAGCCAGAAAGTAGGAGTGATAAACTGGCCAAGAGAGAGTACTCGCGAGGGTGACTGTTAACTAGAGTTGTAATATGCATTGTGTGCCAGGAAACCATTGTTTCTGTTTAACCCACTGTTGATGGACTGGATGTATTCCAATTCTGCTGTTCCTCTTTCCTATCTGCCTTTATTTGTTTGTTTGTTGAAGGACTGCTGTTCTGAAGTCGGAGATGGAATGGAGAGAAAGACTGAAGTATTCTGTAACTGGTTCTTACATATTCCCATCCCTAATATCTAATTTATGTCCATCTACACCAGAGGATAAATGGACATAAGTCAGACATTAGGAATGGGAAGGATTTAACTCATAAGAACAAAGTGTTTGGCAGTGCAGTGTGGCTGAATAACATTGGGAAATATTAACATAAAGAGAACGCATGCTGGATTTTGGATAGATAAAGGTCCTCTCAGAGCACATGACATTGCATTGATTAATGCCAACTTCATTTTTTGACAAAGACTTAAAATTCTACAGCTTTTCCACATGCTTTTACTGGACTCTGTAGGACAGTAAAGTGAAGCTCCCAGGTGTTCACTTTAACGTTTTAAATTATGGATTTAGAGATCCAGGTCCAGGAACTTAAAAGGCCACCATTAGAATGTTAATGAGAAAGATTAGGAGACAATGTCTTAGAATATGGAATGATTTGAAGTTCCTTATTGTCATAGACAGGACTTCAATATGCTAAGCGCATTTGATCGGAGTAGGTATGCGTTTGCAATCTCTTTAGGAGTAACAGCTGGAAAATAATCTTCCTTGAACATTAGGTGCCTGCGTTATATTGAGTCATACTATTTGACTGTCTAGCCTGATATGGTATACCCAAGAGATGATGGATGTGTTGTTTTCCAGACGTTGTTGGATTTCAGTTCCCAGTGTCTGTATACAGTATAGCCAGTGGCAAAGGATTATAGAAGCTGCAGTGGAAAGACATCCAGGTGATCGCATATTCTCCAGCTTTGGTTGAGTCTGGCTGCCATTAGTTCTCCAGAACAGACATAGTTCTTTCCCAACGTTGCTTGCTACCTGGAAGAAACTAGGAACTAAATTTAGAGCATTATCCAGGCAAGTTGTGCGTCTCACTGTGGAACTATGGCCCTTTATACTTAAAAGAAATTGCTTCTATGCTTCCTTTAGAATGGTTGTTGTTGTTGTTGTGTGCCTTCAAGTTGTTTCTGACTAAGGCACACTTATCACAGGGTTTTTCTTGGCAAGATTTCTTTAGAGAAGGTTTACCATTGCCATCCTCTGAGGCTGAGAGTATGTTGCCCAAGGTCACCCATTGAGTTCCTGTAGCCAAGTGGGGATTCTAACCCTGCCCCCCCCCAGAGTCTTAGCCAACACTCAAATCACTATACCATGCTGTCTCTCTCTCTTATAGTATTTTATTCCCTTGTAACAATGACAAGGGTTTTGCATCATGTAGAAAAGAATTTGGAAAGCCTAGATTCAGCACAGTGAATAGCCTAGGGAAGTCTTAAGGTCTTTAAAGGCATATACCTGTGCCTATAGGTGTGCCCTAATGGCTGCCTCTAGGCTTTACAAGTCCCTTTGTAGGGCTGTTAGAATAGCCCCCAACTTGCTGTCTTCCCAGTAGCAGGAAAAGACTTTTTGTTCCAATTGACTTTTGAGAACTGATTTAAGAAAAAGAACTGTTCACACTGTTTTAATTTTATTGTTTTGAAACTCTTTTTAAATGTTTAAATATATGTTTTAAATTGATTTTAATCTTACAAATACTTTCATACATTTTAATTTTGACTTCTCGTACATTTTAACAATATTGCATTCATTTTAATTTGTAAGCCACCATGGACCCAGCTTTGGGGAAAAGACAGAGTATGAGTGAAGATGGTAATGACAACAGCAATATCCATATTTGGTCATGAGGAATATTTGGGTGGTTTTAGTTGCATGATGAATTCTGTTCAGGCCTTCCAGCCATCTACATGGACTCAATATGCATGACCAGAAGACTCCTTGGGATGCTTTTCAGCATTTATACTCCTGTAATTGATGGACGAGGTGTTCATTTGGGTAAGGGCAGACAGATTTAATATTGAACTTAGAATGCTGGAAAATAAGTGAGGTAGTACAGTAATCTTCAGCCCCGCGCAGTCCTGGGACTCCCAGATGGGCCACCAATGTAGATTGAGTGACCCAAGATGAGTCACTTTTTGTCTGCTTAATGTAGTATTGTTGTATGCCTTCCACATAGTTTCTGACTTGTAGCAACCCTAAAGTGACCTTATCATAGGGTTTTCTTGACAAGATTTGTTCACAGGGGGTTTGCCTTTGCCTTCCTCTGAGGCTGAGAGAGTGTGATTTACCCAGGTCATCCAGTGGGTTTCCATGGCTGAGCTGGAATTCAAACTCTGATCTCCAGAGTTGTAGTTCAATGCTGAAATCATTACACCATGCTAGTTCTTTCAGCATAACATATTTGATGGAAGATGAAACAGGCTAACCCTATTTATATTGCTTTTAGTTTCTTGGAAGAAGAGTTGGATGTGGTTATATATGTACTCAAGAAATAATAAAGAAAGCCTGCAGTTCACTGTGGAGGACCTGTGTGTAGGTTGCTCCATCTGCTCATGCTGTGCGTAGTTTTCAGTTGTGGGTAGAATTATGTTTGCTGGTGACCTAAACTCTCCCTATTTTGAGAAGAAAGTCGCGTCTAGATTGTATGACAAAAGTGTGCTGGATAGCATGGTAATTCACGCAATGGAATGGATGGCATTCCCTCTCCCAGAGCCTATCTTGTGCATTTGTATAGTCACAAAACTGCAAGAGACTTCGAATGTCACCTAGTTCTCCCGTTTGTTGGGAAAGAGGACCTGCCAGCAAATAGGGGCTTCCATTTCATGCACGTGGTAAATCTGCTGTAGGTTTTATTCCAGACTTGAAGATCTGCAGGTCTAGACTGCCCTAAAGATCCTATCTTCCTATATAAATTTGTGAGACTTTTTAAAGCTTGTTGGTAGAGGACTTCCCCTTGGTCCTAACTCCACCACAGTCCATGATCACAGTCTAATAGAGACACAGGAGAGAGCCTTCTCAGTGGCTGCTCCAGTCTCTGGAATTCACTTCCATAGAAGGCTAGGCTGGCCCTTTCTCTATTCTGCTCTAGCCAGCTGGCAAATATTTTTTTTTAATTCATACAAGCTTTTAATTAGTAATTAGCTGTAAGGAACCTTTTCCTGTGTGTATGTTGGGTTTTTTTAAAAATTTTATTGTTAAGTTTTTAAATGATTTTATGCTTTTAAAAATGTGATAATGTTTGCATGTGATTTGTGTTGAGTTGTGTTTTAACTTTTTGTTACTAGATTTTTACCTTACCTTATTTTTAGGCTTTGTAAGCCAGTGTGGGTCCCATGCCAGGAGAAAGGCAGCACATAAATAAAATAACATAAGCTGTCCAAAGTGCTGAACCCAAAACAGGGTGTGATTAAAACAGAGAGATTTATGCAAGTGCTGAACCCAAAACAGGGCAAGACTGAAACCGAGAGAGATTCACTAGAACCCTGGCATGGAAGCCGGTGGCCATCACTGGAAACAAGCACAGTGTGGCAGCTACCATTGTGGTTTTGGATTTAGGAGATCCATATTTATTTATGTTTATTTGTTGCATATGAAACACTGCCTTGAAGCTCAATCGAGAAGAGTCCAGCAAGTGCCCACTTACTGCTTGTCCTACTTAATCCTGTCAACATGGGCATAGATGTAAGGATGCTTGACAATTTTGGTAGATCTGCATTTGGAAGTAAACCAACCTCATTCACACTTTTTGAGCTAAAGAGTGGATTGGAACACAGTTGTCCTTCTCATTTCACACATCTTCTACTTTTTTGACAAGTTACCAAAATGTATATAAAAATTGTGCAGGAGACTGTGCAAGAAGTTTACCCAGTTCTGTAATTAATAAGTTCTGGAATATTTTCCAGGTTGCTACTTGCGCGTGTGGAAAAGCACCATTGGATTGGATCTCAGTTTCAAAAACAAGTGCTCTAGTAGGCAGGGTGATGCAGCCTTCCTGTGAGCAGAATGCCCTTTCCACATTTGGGCATCTTTGTATGTAACCAAATGGCTCTGTTCAGATACTGTAATAAATTATAAGTTGTCCTCATGAAAATGAACAGTGGTGGTCCCTGATTTGTGTGCTCCATTGTCTCTTGCTCTCCAGCAGGAGCTCAGACTCTCTAGCTTCTCTGATTTCTGTCAAGTCCTACCGCAGATTGTGAAAATGGTTATTGTTATGAGCTTTCATGTTATTTCCAATTTATGGTGGCTCTAAGGTGAACGTATTATAGAGTTTTCTGGGGGCTGACAGTGTATGATGTGCCCATAGTCACCCAGTGGGTTTCCATGTCTGAATCAGGCCTTGGTCTCCAGGGTTGTAGGCAAATGTTCAAAGCATTACACCATGCTGGCTCACTTTTGTGAGCGCAGATTTAAGGAAAACCAGGAAAACAAGGAGTGTAGCTATGGAGGGGGAAGGCAAAATGAGGGCATGGTCTCTCAAATAGTAATTCTGCTCCTCAGTGTATTTTTTCCTTCAGTCCCCAAATTTCTAGTGTTGCACAGTGAGACACTGAAAATTGTTCACGTGTTTCCTGTCTTTGCATTCTCTTGGGAACTTTGGGTGCCTAAACTATATATGTAAATGTGCATTTAAAGTTTTAAGTTACTACAAGGCTAGAAATTTGGGGATGGAAGAAGAATTTCTTGAGAGGGTGCGAAATTCTAAGTGGGAACAAAACCCTAATTTTGGTCCTCCCGTGTAGGCAAACTATGCTTTACATAAACTAGTAATCCTATTCTGGTGCTCAGAGTCATGAGGAGAAGTACACTAGCTCTGTTCCTTCTGTCATTGTTCTCCTGTTGAGAGTGACTGTCTGAAGAGGGGGTATATTCTGTGCTTGAAGACTCTCCTCATGTTTCAGAAAAGTGATTATTCAGGATTCTAGATCACATGGAACCTGCACATATTGCAGAAGGTCTCTTCAGATTAATTCTCCTGCTTTGGAAAAGATGAGGATGGAAGGGATGGGACTGAATTGCACTGCTTCCTTGCATATTAATTTTATCTACATTCCCAAAGATTAGATGGGGCTGTTATTTAAAATATATGGTGAACTGGTAAACTGGGTTGCCACAGTATAGAAGAAGCTCCTGTTCACTGCATGTTAATTTTACCTATATTCCCAATGTCTGAAGAAGGACTCTTGAATGAATTGGTAAACTGTGGTTTGCCACAAGGCAGATGTGGCATATTCTCAAAGGAGGCTATGAAGTCTTTTGCTTATCCCCACCTCTGTCTCCCAATGTGAAGATCACCCACTTGTCCCAGTGCTGCCACCAATTGTGGGAGCTTTTGCTTATCTCTACCTCTGCTACCAAATGTGAGGACATTCTCCTATCTTACCATTATGGCATGAAATATGGGGATGTTCTAGATGGTGTTGTGGTTTCTGTGTCACAATTTATTCATCTGGTCTCCCAGAGGACACCCACCATCCTTTAATAACTGCTTGCAGCACAGACATTGTGTGTCTGAACTCAAGCATTCCAATACCTCCTGTGAGGCAGAAGTGTGTGTGTGTGTGTGTGTATGTATACATATATATAGGGAGAGAGAGAGAGAGAGACAGAAGTTCAACACGCAGGTAATGTGAAACATCTAAATGCTGATAGACCCCAATGAACTAACTCAACATCTCTCACTTCTCACTCACATTCCTAAACCTCACCTCTTATTCCTAATTCTAACTAACTGACCTGAATCTAACTGATCTGTCTCTGACTCTAACCCTCTTAAGATCTCTAATTCCTTTTCCTAACTGTTGCATACACCAACCTTCCCATCCCATGAATTCAGAACATCATAAGGGAATGTACAGCTGAAGTCTGTTGCTGATGATTATCATAGTGTCAACCCATAGTTTATTCTGGCATCCAAATTGAGACAATATATTTGGGGAGATCATCCTTTTCAGAATTTAGATACTAGTTTATGTTTCTTTGTCATGCAATGTCAAGTTACTGTGTTCCCTCCTTCGCCACCATTTGCTTCCCTTTCTTGTAGCCATTGGTTACATGTTACTGATACATTGAGACTAGAAGATAGCCCTAAATGTCATCAATATGGTAATGAAATATTTGTCTTGGACTTGAGAAATTTGCATTTACAAGGTGAATGACTGCAGAGCGTTCTAAGCACTCCAAGAGACTAGTATCAGTTGTCAGAAAAGTATTCTAGTCCTAACCAAAGTCACCTTGACTGGTGTTATGCATGTTTGGAGCATGACTTCCATTTTTAATTGGTTCTTTTCTTCACAAGAGAGCTCACTCCCACCCCCTTTAATTGAAAGCAGTGTGATTCTAAGTAGTTTCCTGCTTGGATGTTTCAAAGCCACACACGAGTGATCATATCCTTATTTTCCACTGGAACCAAGATATTTAGTTGATTTTTTGTTTGCTTGTTTTTAAACCAGAAATATATCTGAAACTTTTTTTGTTTATTTCCTCTCAGTTCTGGGTTGACTGGTTGTCTCTTACTAACGTTTTCTGCTTGCTGAACATGACACACCTGTTAAAAATAAATTCCAACAAGCCAGAAACTATGTAGACAGCCTAAGTTCTTGTTGAATCCAAGAATCCTGTCAAACCCCCCAAAAGTCAGATAGATGAAGAAAGCCATCTAGGAGTAATTCTTAAATATGCCTTGTTTTCAAAGAATAAGACATTTTATGTTAACCTTCGGCCTGTCTAAGAATGCGCATCTGAGATATGTTCACAACTTGGAAGCGTATATTAGGCTTTCTATAGAAAATGACTTTTGTCGATAGATGATTTCCTTCACATTGATTGGAAGAAATTAGCATATGGATTGACAGCCATCATACAGGTTGAGTATCCCTTATCTAAAATGCTTGGGACCAGGAATGTCTGTTTCAGAGTTTTTTTGGATTTTGGAATGTATTTGCATATACATAAAATATACTTCTGTACAGAAGATCTTCAGGGAGCCTGTGAATGAACAGGAGTACTACCTCAAAGGCAGAAGTGGGCAGTTGATGGGCTCCCTGGAGAGCTCCTGTGCTATACTGTATTTTTTAAAAAAGAGATATCAGATTCCTTATCTCCTCAGTCTCTCAGATCCTTAGTCTCATACGCAATACAAGTAGCAAACAAACAAGATGCAAAGGTCTGTGAAATGATGAAATCCAAGCATAGTGCCCAGCACGAATCTATACCTCTTGCCATTTCACAGATCCCTCCATCTCTCTTCAGCTTTATGGCTCGTTCATTCACTATTTGTGTATGAGAACGCAAGGCTGGAGAGAGGCTGAGGATCTGAGACACAAGGAGCAGTGCCACAGCCACTGCTTCAAAAGTCAAAGCAGGTGGTTGGTGGCAAAAAGTTTTGGGTATTGGAGGTTTGAAGATTTTGGATTTCTGGATTAGGGATGCACAACATGTTGTTTGAATTTTCCTCTCTCTCTCCTGCTTTGGCTTCCTGTCCTTGGCAGCGAGAGGAGGTGATGGAATGGCTGCTGGTTAGCAAGCAGTGCGATCTGGACACTAGTAGGCAATTTTTAGTGATGTCTTTGTTACAGATGTAGTCTGTGCTTTAGGCTTGAAGCTTGGGAGATCATAGTATGCATTCAAGATTGAGGTTTCAACATGTAGCATTTAGTATTAGTCAAACCTATCTAGTGTCACATCTCATAACCTTCTCTCTTGACCTCAGAAGAGATGACTTGATAGGAATGACTTTCTTATCTTTCCAAACTGCCAGGGACCAATACAAACAAAAGGAAGGAGTAATTCTGAAAGTAAACATTCTGAAAAAGGTGTGTGTCTTGATAAAACACACAGGAGAGCTGATCAGGGACTATTGATTAATGTGCTGTGCAACCGACTATAGACTCAAGGGTTGGAACTAAGGTGCTTTGTGGGAATGTTATAACATCATTGCAATAAATCAATTTCAGATAGTACTTAAAACCAGCACCAGAGTTATAGAATTACGCTCTGTTTAAAGAATGAGACTGGCTCTGAAATTGTGCCATAAAAATTCTGCACAGCTTGTAGAAATTTCCCACTGTATGCCACTGTTCTCGGGAACATCCTCTTCCCCTCTTCCTCTTGCACTCTCACCATTTGTTATCTTTTAAAGTCATTCTAAAATTACCACCACACTGCCATTGGTGTCATGTATGTGTCTTCACAGTCTTTAGCTGTGGGTGTTTTTTAATGCTAAAGTCTATTAACTTCTTGTGTATAACTGAATAGCCAAGCTTCAAAGGAGAATCAGGAAATCCCTAACAAGGTGCTTTTTGACAAGTAGCCTGCCCATGTTTTCTTCTTTCACATTTTGGTCCAATGTCCTTTTGAAAAGCAGATAGAAAGGTCAAGCTGTCTTGGTGAAATTTTGGATCTGCTTTGGGAACACACACACATGCACAAGACTTCTTAAAAGAGAATTTATCCAGGCAGAGAGTGTACGATGTTAACCTTGCCATTTTTTAAAATTGACTAAACGTCTATCATTCTGATTAGCAGTGCCCTGACATTTTGCCATCCAAGGGATTTTGCAGATCATTTAAAATGATGCCAGCTGCCCACCACTTCACCATTTTGTTTTAAAACTGATTGGAATGTGTATGTGGGAAGATGAGCTCAGTCTGTGTCAGACACTGGCCCTGGCAGACCTCTGAACAGTGGTTATGATGATTGCTGATAATTTGTTTATGCATGTGTCTTCAAGTCACCTGTTGACTTAACAACAACCCCATGAATTTCGTTGAGTTTTCTTAGGCTAGGAATACTCAGATCTGGTTTTGCCAGTTTCTTCCTCTGAAATACAGCTTTACAACACTTGCTGTTCATTGGTGATCTCTCATCCAAGTACTAACTAGAGCGGACTGTGCTTAGATCAGATAGGATCTGATACCTTTAGGGTGTTTAGCCTGTTTTGCTAATACCTTTGGTATTCGTTTCCAACTTATGGCGACCCTAAGGTGAACCTATCATGAGGTTTTCTGGGGCTGAGAGCATATAACACTAACAAGGTCACCCAGTAGCTTCCATGGTGGAGCAGGGAATTGAACTCTCTCTCCAGGGTCATAGTCCAATGCTTAAACCACTACAACAAGCTGGCTGTCTTGGACGTATATCATGGCAGACTTCAGAAGCAGCTGTATTTGCTCCGTATACATACTTGGATTACAGCTGCATCACTGGCTCTTCATTTCTTAGTCATCTTAGCTATGGCTGTTGCAGATTTTGGTAACACTACAAAGTGGTCTCAGGTTCTTGTCCCCACTGATTTTCTGATGGAACTATGCAAGTACATGAGAATAATAAGAGGTACACTTGGGATGGGGATCTAACTTGGTCCATGCTCCTGATTACCTTAGTGGTTGGAGTAGGTTCCCATCCTTTTCTTCAAATGTGTTTATACAACCAATTTACAATCATCCTTTATCTGTATAGGTCCATCTTGAGAACTTCAAAAGCCAAGTCCATGATTGACAGCTTACCAGTAGCTTAAATGTTTTTTTTCCCCCAACCATCTGCGAATGCAAAAGCATGGCAGATCATTGCTAAACTATGTTAGTTAAAGTGGTGGTCTACAGATTGATGCTGAACTGTGAGCCGTTGGCTGCTGGTCTGTGGTGAGTTTCCAAGAAATGATGTAAATATAGTAATATGACACAAATATGGTACCAGTCCCTGGCAGACTGGGAAAAAAGTGCCAATCCACTACATCAGTGTGAGAAGCACTGTAGTTTTTAGTTGATGGACTTCTTTCAATTTAGCAGAGAACAGGTTGTTTGCAGGCTTCTGGTAAGTTGGTGCAGAGTATTTGAAGAATGAGACAGAATGCTGAGAGGTATTTATAATACATAAACCTGCATTGCATTGCACAGATTACTGTATTTACCACTAACTGATTATCTTCTTTTGTTTTTCTTTTAAGGATGAAAGAATGATGTGATGGAGATAAATATGGGCCATTGGTCAGGTCCTTTGGCCCCCACATCTGGCATCATCTTCTTGTTTGTCCAACTTTGGGCCAGTGTCTGCCATGGCCTTCAAGGGACACTACCGCTTGGTTTCCACTTCACACATTCCATGTACAATGCCACGGTATACGAGAACTCTGCAGCACGGACCTATCTTAACAGTCAAAGTAGAATGGGTATCACTATGGCAGACCTTTCCTGGGATATCAAATACAGGATAGTGTCTGGTGATGATGAAGGCTTTTTCAAAGCAGAGGAAGTTGTAATAGCTGATTTCTGTTTTCTTCGGATAAGAACTAAAGGTGGTAATTCTGCAATATTGAATAGAGAAATCCAGGACAACTATTTATTGGTAATAAAAGGTTCTGTCCGTGGAGAAGATTTGGAAGCATGGACAAAAGTGAACGTACAGGTTTTGGACATGAATGATTTGCGGCCTTTATTTTCACCCACCACCTACTCTGTAACAATAGCAGAAAGCACTCCTTTAAGGACTAGTATTGCACAAGTTACAGCAACGGACGCTGACATTGGTTCTAATGGTGAATTTTACTATTACTTTAAAAATAAAGTTGACCTCTTTGCTGTCCATCCAACGAGTGGGGTTATCTCCTTAAGTGGCCGACTGAACTATGATGAGAAGAATCGCTATGATCTGGAAGTACTGGCTGTGGATCGTGGGATGAAACTGTATGGTAACAATGGAGTAAGCAGCACTGCTAAACTTTACATACATATTGAACGCATCAATGAACATGCTCCAACTATCAGTGTAGTAACCCATGTTCCCTTCTCTTTGGACAAGGAGCCAGCATATGCTATCATTAATGTTGATGATTTAGATGAAGGTGCTAATGGTGAGATTGAATCTCTTTCTATTGTTGCTGGAGATCCCTTGGAATACTTCCAGTTGACTAAAGAAGGTAGATGGATGAATGAGTACAAAATCAAAGAGAAAAAACCTATTGATTGGGACAGTTTTCCATATGGTTACAATCTTACTCTCCAGGCCAAGGACAAGGGTTCTCCTCAGAAGTTTTCAGCTGTGAAACTGGTCCATATTATTAGTACTAAGAGAGAAAGCAATCCAGTGAAATTTGAAAAGGAAATGTACGATGTAGCCATCAGTGAATTCTCACCCCCTGGAGTAGTTGTTGCTGTCGTTAAGCTAACTCCAGAAACCCAGGGAGAAGAATATGTATTATTACCGAGTGAGGATGCTGAATATTTTAAGATTAACCACAAGACAGGTCTGATTACCACTGCACACCCTTTAAAAATTGTTGATAAGGAATTTTATGATTTAGAAGTAGTAAACAAAGATGGGGACCTAAAAACTCATGTTACAGTCAGGATAGAGGATGCCAATGATCACATTCCAGAATTTACACAGCCTTCATATAGTTCCTATGTCAATGAAAGTGTACCCGTAGGGACTACCATTTTGTCAGTTTCTGCTTTTGATAAGGACCGTGGGGAAAATGGCTATATCACATACAGCATTGCTAGTTTAAATTCACTCCCCTTTTCCATCAACCAGTTTACTGGTGTTATTAGTACTTCTGAAGAATTGGATTTTGAGTCTTCCCCTGAGAGCTACAGGTTTATTGTGAGGGCTTCAGACTGGGGATCACCTTACCGCCATGAAAGTGAGGTTAATGTTACAATATACATAGGCAATGTAAATGATAACAAGCCATTGTTTGAAAAGGTGGCTTGTCAGGGCGTGATTTCATCTGACTTCCCTGTTGGTGGGCACATCACAGCTGTGTCTGCCATTGATATAGATGAGTTGGAGCTTGTGAAATATAAAATAATTTCAGGTAATGAACTGGGTTTTTTCTATCTGAATCCTGATTCTGGAGTTCTGCAACTTAAGAAGTCCCTGGTTAGTGCTGGCATAAAGAACAACAATTTTGGACTTAGGATAACGGCAACGGATGGGGAGAATTTTGCTGACTCCATGTTTGTTAACATTTCTGTGGTTCATGGAAAAGTGTCTTCCAAAACTTTTAGCTGCAGAGAGACTAGAGTTGCTCAAAGGCTAGCTGAAAAGTTGCTGAAAAGGCAAAAGCCAATGTAAAATTGAATTCGGAAGATGGCTTCTTGGATTTTTATTCTGTGAATAGGCAGCCCCCACATTTTGATAAATCATTTCCTAATGACGTATCAGTCAGGGAGGACCTTCCTGTTGGTGCTACTATATTTCGAATCAAGGCCTATGATGCTGATTCTGGATTTAACGGGAAGGTTCTCTATACCATATCAGATGGCAACACAGACAGCTGCTTTAATCTTGAAATGGAGACAGGTCTGCTTAAGGTCCTTTTGCCCTTGGATCGTGAGAAAACAGAACTGTATCTCCTTAATGTTACCATTTATGACTTAGGCACTCCCCAGAAGGCCACATGGAGATTACTCACCATAACTGTAGAGGATGCAAATGATAACAGGCCTGTGTTTTTGCAAGAAAGCTACTCAGTTAATATTTTGGAAAGTACAAGTATTGGTGTGGAGATTATTCAGGTTGAGGCCAGAGACAGAGATCTAGGGCCAAACGGAGAAGTGACGTATTCCATATTGACGGACACACAGCAGTTTGTTATCAACAGCTCTACAGGGATAATTTATGTAGCTGACCATTTAGACAGAGAATCCAAGGCAAATTATACACTAAAGATAGAAGGAAGAGACCAAGCAGAGAATGGGCACCAGCAATTTTCTGTTGTGCCTCTGAAGGTATTTTTGGATGACGTCAATGATTGTTCTCCAGGTTTCATACCACCTAGTTATAGTGTGAAGGTCCTGGAAGATTTGCCAGTTGGTACCGTCATAGCTTGGCTTGAAACACAAGATCCAGATCTTGGTCTTGGAGGCCAAGTACGTTATTCTTTGGTGAATGATTACAATGGGAGATTTGAAATAGATAAAGCCAGTGGTGCTATCCGACTAAGCAAAGAACTTGACTATGAGAAGCAGCAGTTCTACAACCTGACTGTCCGAGCAAAGGATAAAGGACGTCCTGTTTCTCTGTCTTCAGTTTCCTTTGTGGAAGTTGAAGTTGTGGATGTGAATGAAAATCTCTACACCCCTTATTTTTCTGACTTTGCTGTCATTGGATCAGTAAAGGAAAACTCACGCATTGGAACCAGTGTCTTGCAAGTGACTGCAAAGGATGAGGATACTGGCAGGGATGGTGAGATCCAGTACTCCATCCGGGATGGCAGTGGACTTGGCCGATTTAACATAGATGAAGAAACTGGTGAGTTGTTCATTGTTGTCTTTTTTTATACGAAGGTTGTAAAACGGAACAAAAAACCTTGCAAGTATCTTGAATGCGATATTAATGTATTCACTGTATATAGAAAAGGTACTCAGCGTGCAGTGGGGTGTGACATGTGCATGCCTATTGCTCTTAAAGTGTAATGGAAATCTTCATTGAAATCCCTGCTGTGTAGTTCAAATGGGAGGGAGGCTGGATAGCTCAATTGAAAATGTGCTTTGCAGAGTGATTATAGATCTGTATCCAGTTGGTTTGCTCATCCCCTTGCCAATGGATAATCCAAATACAGAATCTGCTTCTCAGTAAACATGTGCACATAACTTTTGCTGAGTCTGGCCATTCAGTTTGCAGTCCTGGGTGTTAAAAGTTTAGGAATTGGATGGATCTCCCCCACTCCTCCGTCCCTCCCTCCCACCCTCCCTCTGCTCTTCCAGATTGGTCTACTACATATGAGTTCTCATGATGTAGCTCCTTGAATTTTGCCAGGTTTTGCCAGTTGTTGCTTCCTCATCCAGTGGTTCCATTCTTTTGGGGGACTGTTTCTAATTGGAGTTGTACTAAGGATTGTTTGCTAAGGTGGTTTTGTGATTTGAAGGGCAAATTTTCTCTGGATTTTTTTTAAATTAAAAAATATTGTTTAAAAAACAATGTTATTCAGCTGTAGCACAAAAGTGCTAAATCACTGTAATGCTATAGCCATGTAACTCAAAAAGAAAGTTCGAGGACAGAAGAAAACTTCCAATATGTCTTGGAATTTAAAAGAAACTAACACAAGAGTGGGAATAAAATGTTGCTGCTGGTGCTGGGAATTGTGAGAAAATAGTCCTGGAAAACAGAAACATTCATTTGAATATTTTTTTTAAAAAAATGAAGAACCGTAGCAGTAAATACTGCACCCTCCTCACACATTTGTCCTGTCCGGAGGAGCACTCTCTTTCTTTCTTGGTATTAAATATTATATTATACAATCCAGTACAGATGGTCTCCAAAACATCCTGCTACATCTCATAGAAAATATCACACAGAATCATGGAACTGTCGAGTTGGAAGGACACTTGAGGTTCATCTAATCCTTTGTCGAGGGAGGAATCCATTGCTAAAGTATCCCTGACAGATGG
Organism: Iguana delicatissima; assembly: GCA_948472985.1. NCBI lineage: Eukaryota > Metazoa > Chordata > Lepidosauria > Squamata > Iguanidae > Iguana > Iguana delicatissima. Next base: position 57,916 of record CAOKZL010001901.1, read on the forward strand.
CCATTGAATCTCTGTTTAAAATCCTCCAGTGAAGCAATGTGAAAACCTTCAGAAGTGGTCCTTTCCACTGTCAAACAGTTCCTTCCTTTGTTATAGGAGAAAGTTTGCATCCATATATTGCATACAGGTACAAAGGTGTTGCAAAAGTTCTTTGGTATATTCAAATAGATACAATGGCCAGTTCCAGCGTCTTCTTAATGACATCAGTGTAAGAAATATATGTTTCTCCTTCTGTATTTACTGTGTTACTACCTGAAGATGTAATGCCCTCCTGCTCAACATTGTTCCCCCCCTTGTCCTTTCCTACAACTCTCTCTCCCTCTCCCTCACACACACAGACACACGCACACACGCACACACAGAGTGACTTTGTGCTACTCATGCCCTCCATCTTAACACTGAGGCCCTTTCCACACGTGGAGGGAGAAACGGGGGGAAATGCGCTGAAACGGAGCTTACTGGCAGCCGGGTAAGTCCGTCGTCACGCTGAGCAGCGCGAGTTCGCTGCTCCACACTCCTGAGGCGTCCTGCGCCATCCAAAATGGCAACTTACGGCTGGCGGAGGCTCTCCACCTGCAAATCTACACCGGGGCGCTGCGACGGAGTTGTACGAGGCTGCATGCTCCGTGCCTCTTTTAAAAACCTCTTGAAAAGAGGTTTTTAAAAAACACATGGCGCCACCACTTCCGGTCGCTTCAGAGCAGTTTGAGATGTAGAACCTTAAAATTATAAACAACCCAGCGCGCTCCACGGTGTAGACCTCTGTTAGAGGTCGCACTACACCGTTTTAATTACCCCGTGTGAAAAGGGCCTGAGCTCTCGCACTCTCTGTCTTCACCCTCTCCCCCAGCTGGGAAACTGCCTTCTGGTTGCTAAGGGGCAAGTGCCTGCTGCACCAAGGATGCAACACTCATAGCAGCTGAGCAGGAAAAGCATAAAAAAAGAAAGCCAGTTTTGGCTACGTCTGGGGTTGGAGGAAGGCGTCTTTTGCAGAGACCAGTCAGTCCTTAGTGGTTTGTGTGTGCACGTGTGCATGCATGCACACACACAGGAATAGGGGCTTGTCCTTTGTCACATCTGCTATACTTGCAGAGTGACTTTTCTTATGCTCCCCTTGAGCAACTGTCATGCCTCCCTTAGGCGCCTTCCTCACAGATTGCGACCCCAGTCCCCCGCCTTAACCCATACAGAAACAGTTACTCAGTTATATCTGTCCCAGCAAAGGAGTAAAAGTACAGGGTTTACTTTGCCATTGCTCTGCTCTTTCTGAAAAGGATATGCTGGCCTATGTGCAACTCCATTGCTGCCTGTATATTGTGTGGTGATAACCATAAATTATACAGGTCACCGTGGTAGACAGTCACTGCACTCTTGACCCTATTAAAAAATACGAAGTCCAATAAAGCAGAATCAGGAGTTGCGGGCTGATAGCTGGGTGGAACAAAGATTACCTTTCTTTACATTTTATTGTTTATGTTTCATTTGGAGGTATTTGGTTTTTTTTTTGATATTACTATTCTTGGTTTTAAAAAAAGAAATAGATATGTGGCAATTCAGAAGCAGCATTTATTACTAGAGATGTAAGCTGGGGATAGAAACAAGCTAAATTTGAACTTAATGCTCGTATCAGGTATATGTGTGTGTATATGTGTGTGTTTTAATGAGACAGGCATTAAGTGCGTTCATTTTCCAGAGATGATTAAGGGTCTGATGGCTTTCAGAGATTTAAATTGCAGCCTCACTGCCATTACAAAACATTATCAAAACCAGAGAAGGGAGGAGTGGAGGGATATGGCCATATGATAAAATTACAGTTCAACAAGCTGGTTGTTTAAGTATCTAATAGCTGCTGGCATTAATGGGGCCAACTGTGACATTAGATTAAGTGAGGAAATTAGAATGCATTACTTTGCATTTTTAAGAAATTTCATTAAGAGCTGCCTTCTCACAAAGCTCTGCCCTGAAACAGGGAGAAGATTGAGGGGCATGAACTCTCCCTACCTTTCATTCCTTTTGGGTTCTACTCCTCTGCCAAGAGGGTGAATGAATGCTTTTAAAAGGTGAAGATCTGCCATATAAAACTGGCAGCATTGGAAATCATTGGAAAATTGGTTTAGTTCCTTAGAGGCCCAGTGGAAAGGTCAGAACTTGGCTTCTGGTTGTATATTTTATTCATTATAGATTTTGTTTTCTGCCAGTGAGGCTGGGAATTTCTTGGCTTTGCTGGCACTGATCTCCGCGTGTAGTGCAGTGTTGTGAATTGCCTTTTCCTATCTGGTGCTGCTTTAGACTGCAGGTGGAATGTTATGATACCCTCCTGTGTGGGGTGGAACTCCTGCAAGCCAAAACTATTCCTTATTTTCTTTGTCAGTCTACAGGGGGCACTGTATCAGCAGATTCTGTTATATCTATATACCCATTGCCTTGGTTAATGTGGCTTGTCTTCCAGTTGTGCTCGGATTATTAGAAAAGTTTATTTTCTTCAATTATAGATCCCTGAATTCCCCAATCAGTGGTCTCTGGGGATTTTAGTTCAAAATACTGTGTTCAGCCTGTGCAATAGCTTATTATATGATACGGGCCATGTTAATGCTTTGGTGTTATTGTGTGCCTTCATGTCATTTCCAACTTATGGCAACCCTAAGGTGAACCTATCACAGGGTTTTCTGTGGGCTGAGAGTGTGTGACGTGCCTAAGATCACCCAGTGGGATTCCATGGCTGAGCAAGAATCGAACCCTGGCCTCCAGGGCTGTAATCCAATGCTCAAACCAATAAACCACACTGATTCTCATGTTGATGCTTTAGTGCATATTAATGACCAAGCACCATACATTTTGGCCCAGAGTTCTCATATCTGTCTCCTCTGTCTTCTGTATTCCTGTTTGAAGGGAAAAATCTGCAGTTCTGCATGAACACTCTAAGTCTACTGTTATTCACTTGTTCTCCACAGCTGTAAAGGAATCCAGCAGCACCTTTGAAGCTAACTGGAAGGAAGAAATTTCAAGTGTAAGCTTTTGCGGGCTCAGTATATATCATTGTTTGCATGGAGTGAAGCTTCTGTGAACCGACATATATGAAAATGAGAGGGCAGGGGTGTGTGAAAAGTTGTGGAAAAACAAAACATATTGGGATGGCAATAAGTAAACAGTAGTTAAGAGAAGAAAGGTGGGATTCAGATTTTACATGGAAGCACACATCAGCAAGTAAAGATAGGTATTGTAGAAGAAAATGTACTGCACTAGGATATTGTTTTATGACAACCAATTTAGATATTAAGCTAAACAAATAAATACACATGAGAAGAAGAAGACACAGTACAATCAGGAAACTGAGTAAGTAGGGTTTCTGATCACATAAAGGCTCCTATATGAATGTGACTGGAATCCTCCTTAGATCTCTCTGCTTGACTCTAGAAATGACAGCTGATAGCTATGTGGAGAACTTTGACGGGAAGGTTGTCTTCCACATTTTTTTGTCCCCTTACCTTCTCAGAATTTCCTAGGGAGTTTTATCTTCTGGGCCAGAAAATTAGAGGGGAAATTTCTCTCTGAAGTAACTTTTAGGCTTTATCTTCCTGGTGAAGTAAAGAGGTATAAAAGTACTTGGGGTTTAGGGGTGGAGTAGGGGCTCGGATGTGTGAACAAACCTTGAAGAAGATGCCATGGTAGCTTCTTCTGTGTTTGGGAGGTTTAAAGAAAAGGTACACATCTAGATTGCAGTTGGTGTGTTTTAAGCAATTCTACTTAAAGGAACTTGAATATTCCATAGTTTAGAAAAGCCCCTGCCTGCAGTGTAGGAAATCAGATATCAATCTCTGTAGATGAAAAATGGATTAAATGTTTAATTTGCTCTCACTGAATTTAAGGCAGTCTGGAAAATTGCTTTTTAATTTTTTCTTTATTGGGGACCTCTTACAAAGAGATTCTCAAGGCTTAACTCAAGGTTTAAATATCTAAATTTAGATTTAAATATTCAACTATTAATTTAAATATTCAAATATTTATTTATTTATTGAAGGCTTCTGGAGACTAGGATTCAAATCCCTGCTCAGACACTGGATGACCTTGGACAACTCACATTCTCTCAGCCTCAGAGGAAGGCAAAGAAACCCCCCCTTTGAACAAATCTTGCCCCCAAAAAACTGTGATAGGTTCACCTTAGGGTTGCCAAAACTCACAAGTGACTTGAAGGCACACTACAACAAAGTGCTGCTGAGAAGGGGAGTCTTTTTCTAGTCATCATGCCTCTGCCATTTAAAAACTGACTTGCGGTGCCCCAACAGCGAACCTATCATGATGGTTTTCTTGGCAAAATTTGTTGTCTTTGCCTTTCTCTGGGGCTGAGAGAATGTGACTTGCCTGAGCTCACCCAATGGTTTCCATGGCCAAGTGGGGATTCAAACCCTGGTCTCCAGAGAAATAGTGTGGGCCTGTGCACACATTTGCTGCCGTGTCCCTTTTGTCAGGGATGTGGCAGTGGAGGTATGTGCACGCATGCCCAGGGATCATGGGAGTGGTAGTCAACAACCTAGAAGACATCTGTATTGGGAAGAGTGGATTGGTTTAAACCATATACGGAGTCTCTGTGCTTTCTAGTGATTCAGCTCTTCCCTTTCAAAGTCAACTTGTTAAATATTGCCAAAAATAACTACCAAGTGTTTTATGATTAAAAGAAAAAACTCCTGCAGGTTCTGTGTTAAGCAGAAATTTTAAAAAGCAGGGAACAAACATATAAACTCCCAAATAATTACAATAATTACAGCCTCCATTCAGTTTGATATGTCTCAATATGTATCACAATGGTTAATGCAGCCCAATAACAGTTTTTAAATATAGTAGTTGTTCATGGGGTAACTGTGGTTGAAGTAGATACTGTAGTGTGCTTTGTTCTCCAAAGGCCTATTTTTTTCCCCATCTGATGTTAAAGCACTAGATGAAAAGTCTGTTTTGGTTAATTCATGTTGTTTAATCAGACATCAGGATTCCAAGCTGATTATGAAACCCAGACATCGTTGTATATACTCTGGGGTCTGGTTTATAAAAAAAAGGCAGTGAAAACATTTAAAACGCTCTTTGAGCTGCAGGCTTGACACTTGAATTGTGTAAAGGCAGCATAGTTAGCAACTACATGGTCCAAAGATTTAGCTTTGGATGACAAAGCCTTTTCATGAGGTCTCTGTTTGAAGACCACTGGCAGTTTGGGCAGAGACAGCATTAATTTAGGCAATGTTCCTTTGGAACTCGGACTCTGGAGGAAAGAAATTGGGCATGTGCATACAATGTACAGGCTTTGTAGAACTGGAAAAATTACAGAAAAGAGCAAACAGGGGAATCATTGCTCTGTAGAGTAGTTTGCTGCTTTTTTTGGGTGCTTTTTGGTTTAGGAAAGAGGTGACCAGGGGCCAAACTGCTTACACGTACTGCCTGCCTGCCTGCCTGCCTGCCTGCCTGCCTGCCTGCCTGTCCTTCCTTCCTTCCTTCCTTCCTTCCTTCCTTCCTTCCTTCCTTCCTTCCTTCCTTCCTTCCCTCCCTCCTCCTCTTGCAATTAAGGGAGTGGGATAATCTTATATGTAATGTGTACAGTTATTATGATGTATCTTAAATACATCGATCCCTGACATTGATAGTTGGTCACTCTTCCTGCTAATTCCTGCCCTATCTGTTGTCTGTTATAGTTGTGGGACTTGGGTTTCTTTTGCACTATACAGTTAATAGTGTTTTAGTGCATTTTAAACTACCATAGCTGTTTCCCACAGAATCCTGACATTTGCAGTTTGCTCATGCACTAGAACTCTCTGGCAAAGAAGTCTAAGTCCCTCATCAAACTCCAAATCCCATGATTCTATAGGAGGCAGCACAGTAGTTAAAGTGGTATCAAATTGCCATAACTGGATAGTGCGAAAGAGACCTTGGGGAAGAAAAGCCTTTGGCTTCCAGCTACACAGAGAGAAAAGATTACTAGTTGTGGCTGAAAAAAAAGTATTAAACCTCCTTATTGCACAATGAAAACTGGACTATGTAAAGCGAAAATAAAGGGATTGTAGCTGCTAAATACATCTGTGAACTGCTATGCTATTTGCTTGTAAGATGGGGCATAAATAAAGGTTTATTACATGATGCAAATGCATAGAGAGAGGTTTTTCTTTGTCCATCACAATACCAGAGCCAGAGGCTATCCAGTGAAGCTGAATGGTGGGAGATTCAGGACACACAAAAGGAAGGGCTTCACTAGAAATGCCATTTCATACCACATGGAGGTAGGCCACCAAGCTGAATGACCTTGAAAAGGTACAAATTAATTAGTAAATTAATATAGGACAGTGGTTCTCAACCTGTGGGTCCCCAGATGTTTTTGGACTTCAGCTCCCAGAAGCCCTGAGCATTGACCATAGTGGCTGGGGCTTCTGGGAGCTGAAGTCCACAAACATCTGGGGACCCACAGGTTGAGAACCACTGATATAGGAGAAGGCTATCCATTCCTAACAGTCATGATGGCTAATGTCCTGCTTGCGGGATCAGAGGAAGCTTGTGTCTGAAATGAGTCTCTGCAGAGCAACAGTGAGTGAATGCAACTGAATTGTTGGTTTCTCCAAGGTATGCGATTTACCACTGTGGAAAACAATATACTGGGTTTTGTAGCCCTTTGCTCAAATGGAGGATATTCTTAAATTTTTACATCATGCTGGTTTATGTTTGATGCTCAGACTTTGTTTCCTTTGAGAGTTATTTTAGAGATCTTTCTCCAAATCAAGATTTCACCAAGGGCAACTGGGGAGGCTTTTTTGAGTCTTCCTGAGGTGTGGTTGGTGAGAAGGAAGGCCCTCTTGCTTACAGCACCTATCACCCGGAATGTAGTTCTCCAGCTCCATTCCTGTGGGCTAGAGTTCACTGTCAGGGTACCTGTTTTGCATGAAAAAAGATGCCCAGGAGATAAGGCAGTAAAAATGCCTAGAGAAAAGCTGGAGAATGTGTCCTGGTAAGACAGTAGAAATGCTTTTGAATAAATATCCTTCCAGAGGTTTGACTGTAAATTTCTTATGATTCTTCACTTCTGATAATACTGGGTGGGACTGAGGGAAGTTCCAGTTGAACAACATCTAGAGGACCACCCCCTCCCGTCCCTCATGGTGAAAATAATATCCTAGTACAGGTCTTAATCTTTGAACCTCCAGAGCTTTCTGAAGAACATTTGTTCCATTTAGGCTTTTATAAGACCCGCAAACTTTACAAATGAACTGAGAATGGGGTCTAGAAGAGCACTCCTCAAAGTGGTGATCCGTGGACCAATGCTAGTCTCTGGCAAGTTTCCAGGAAAGAAGATACCTCCCACAATTGTAGTGAAAGAGTAAGAATTTAGTACCAGTCCCTGGCATGTCGGAGTGCGGCAAAAAAAAAAAGTGTTGGTGCCCCTCTTCAGATGGTTTGAGATGCACTGGTTCAGGAGACACCCAGCACTGCTTTGCAGTTGTACATTTTGGAGTGCAGGAAAGGTAATCTTACAGTCTAGTCTGCTATTCATGACCCCCTCATTGAGCAAACCTTATTGAAACTACCGAGGTACCCCTGAGTTCTGTTAAATACAGGTCAGAACCATGAAGTTAAGGTCTTACTTTTCTGAAAAAAATCTCCATTGGTGGTAAATACTGCATATTGAGTTTGATCGATTCAATTTTAATGGACAAAGATGACAGGAGGACTTCTGTTATGATAGTGGCAGCTTTAGCATTACTGAATGATAAATCAGCCATAAAAGTCATAGACTTGGATTAATTGTTGAGGAGAAAAAAGTCAATGTATTTCTGTATGGCTCCTTTGTCATGATTTAGGAAGTGACCTTGGTTATTGGCTTGTTTATTGCCTTTCTGGAAACTTGTGAAGGTAAGCAGAATTCTGATGGGAAAACGAACAAGCGAACAAACAGCTTGGTGCTGTTGTGACTTCTATCATGATAACATGAGGCTTGTAGTGACCAAACGAATGATTGCTGGTACATGCTTCATGTGACATTCAGGTCTTTTGTAATGAGGTGTGATTGGAACAAACATGATTTCCACTTCTACCTCCACTATCTTTCAAAGCCAGTAATGTCCTCTTTCATAGGCTGTGCAATTCTTCACTGTGGTTACCAGTGGGTAGGGAAGGCCTGGTCAGTCTGTTTCTTATCTGTGCCAGTTCCATGTGTGTTTCTTTCTTTTTTGTTTTGTCCTATTTCTGTATCAATCTGCAAAGTGGGGGAAAGTTTTTGAAACCATGCATCATTTTTGACACTTTTTTTCTCCACATAATAGTCTTCTTGTCCTCATTTTATCCTAAAATGTGATTTTGGGCATATGGTGTTAGTCTTGCAGAATTCATAGAAGTGAGCACAGTGAAAGATAACTGCTTTCTGATCTGTGCTTTAGCCTGGGAAGTGACAGTCAGATTGGCTCACTGAGACCAGGTATGGTCAACCAAATGGAGGGTAGGGGTCAATTTTTGCCCTAGATGCCCACCCTGGCAGGCCAATCACCCCCACAAGCCTAGATACCTCCATTTTCCTTTGCAGTAAAATAGTGACAGGAAGTAACATTCCCTTACTTCCTTTTGCCAGTTTGGAGGGGGTCTGCAGAAGAAAACAAGGGCCAATTCCGCACTATACTCTTATAGTGCGATTATTCCACTTTCAACATCCTATGGAATCCTGAGGTTTGCAGGGGCCATCTGGCCCCTCCCTAAACTGCAAACCCCAGGATTCTATAGGATGTTGAAAGTGGAATAATCACACTATAAGAATGTAGTACGGAAATGGTCAAGGATATGTGGGTGCTATATGGAGTTCTGAGAGCTTCGTGAAGATGAGGTTTTGTGTGTATTCATCCATTTGGAAGCTCTGTTTCTGATTTGGGATAAAAACGTGCCTGAAAACTGTGTCAAAATTTATTTTTTTATTTTTTTTAGGACACTTTGGGGACTGGTGGTGAGTCACAAAAATAGGCTACAGGCCACAGTATGCACATTTTTATAACTGAAAGTGATGCTGTGATGACCATCTGGGCTGTTGGTTCTGATCGTGTCTATAACCATGTGCAGAGGGTTGACAGTGTTTAAACTGCTCCCCACTAGAATTGCCTTGCTTCTCGTTGTCATTCCATGTGCATCAAAGAAGATAGCTTCTGCTGAAGGGAGAAACTGTCAATATGGTGGCTGGGAGAAAACTGGATGGAGAGCTGTCCTGAAGTGGCTGTGACTGCTGCTATATAGCAATGTGGAATCATTCAATTTTGGACCTGAAGTTCAAAAAAACTCAGCCATTATGGCTGGGAAATGGAAGGGTTGGAGGTTTGGGGGATTTTTTGTTCTAAAATATGTTGTATGTTATGAACCATCTTGAATCCCACACTACAAGAATAGATCCTTGACACCTGAACATATCTATAGATAGCAAACTCCTTAGTCCACATCAAGGACCTGAGTCAGCACTGTTAAGATTGTAGCCTGCTGTTGATGCAAGTGAGTTTGATCCCAAAGCTTTTAAACTGTTAACCTACCCTCTGGTATAAAAGAATTACGCCTTCTTAAGTGAAGAATTCCATTAAGTGAAGATGAGACCTTATGTGGTAGCAAATCGGAACAAATGAGTCTTTTGGATTCACTTAGTGGTTTGATAACACAATTCTCTAATATTAAAATCAAGAACGATTATAATAGCCTTACCAGTGGCCTTCTTGAAATCCAAACAGATACTTGCTTGTTGATGGGTTGAAAAGAGAACAGGGAATGGATTTTTGTTTTAGGGATGTAAATCTTTAGTACTCGTGTGTAAGAGTGAAATATATCAAAAGGTGTCTCCTTGCTGGATGAAATCATAAGAATTGTGTTCTTTTTTGTGGAAAAAAAAATGGAAAATGTGTTTTGCATAAAATATTTTTGTGTAGAAGAGTATTTTGATCCAAACCCCAAATTTTGTTAGTGCTGTTTTTTTACTACAAAAATAAATAAGTCATAGATTATGAAGAAATCTCACAGTCATTTTCTGTTTTCTAGGCATAGTTTCTCATTCTTTTTCATCAAGGGATGCTTTTTCTCACTGAGGACAAGAAATTTTGCCTTGAGTTTTCTTTGCATTCCTGTTTGGTTATGTTTCAGATTTAAATTGTGCAGAGGACCTGAAACTCCATGAAAGACCAACGAAATCCCTCTTTCTGCTGCTATTACGTCTCAGGGAGATGAGCAGAATAAATGCATTGCTTGAGACAAGTTGCATCTCATTTCAGCTTCTTCCCCTTCCCTTTTGCAGGTACTGAGCGTATTTGAGTTGAAGGATACTTTCATTTATCATTACTGTTAGAAGGAGTTTGATAAATATGTATGTTTTGCTGCTTCTGGGTTAGTGTTTCCTTGAAAGGAAAATGAAATAAAAATGGAAAGGGAGAAAAATCCCCATCAACCCTACTGTTGATATTTTTCACTTCCATTTTTAAGAAAGGGTGGCTTATCTTGAAAGCTAATCTATTGAAGAGTTGCCTATGCAATTCGTTGGGATTTATATTAAATTCCAGTCTAGTGGTACATGGACTGTGAGTTATAAATAGACGCCTGGGTTTGATATTGTGCTGAACAGTTTTTAATTACCCCAATATATAACCTTTCTATACAGCCAGATGGTACAAGATCCCAAGCATGCTACACAACCAGTTGCAGCTGGGAAACATTTTGAAATACTTGATTGCATCAGGTCCCCTTGCTTTCATTTTGGGAGTAATTGTTCAAGGCTCACTGGTCTGTGAGCGCATGCACGTAATTCATTTCTGAATTATTATTGTTGTTGTTATTGCTTTGGGGTGGTCTTTTGGGGTATCTTCAAGAGGTGGACTGGAAACATGCCAGGAAAGGTTGTGCTGAGGCATATCTGTTGGGTGGGCATACAGTTAAGTAAGTTAGGGCACTAATACTTAGGAAGTGATGAGTTTTAACAAAGGCTAAAGAATTAGCTAGAGAATTCCTCTCGAAGGAGTCGTGTCTCCCCTCTTGACTTCTGTTACCTTTCTTCTCTGAGAGTGATGTCATACAGCTTTATCTGTGAAAACAAAGAGCTGAAACCAAGATCAGCCTGAGAAAGACATGGAGCAAAGAGTAGAATGGAGATCTGGAAGACTTAGGAGTGTTTGTGAGTGGTTATTTCCTGGGGCGGGAAGCTGTAAATGGATGCTTGAAACTGTGAACATACCAATAAATGCAAGTACATGAGAACTGCAGTAAGCATTGGCTGATATCATTTTACAGGAAATAAAACTTAGGTGTCACTGCTTTTTTTTTTGCCTGGAGAAGTACAGTGGAGTAATATTAATGTGCTGCTGAAGGCCATCTTGGAGTAGCAGTTTGAGTGCTGGATTAGGACTCTGAGGACCAGAGTTCAAATCCCCACTCAGCCATGGAAACCTACTGCCTGATCTCAGGCAAGTCACACTCTTTCAGCCTCAGAGGAGGGCAAAGGCAAATCTTCTCTGAAGAAATCGTGCCAAGATAGGCTCACTGTAGGGTCACAATAAGTTGGAAATTATTTGAAAGCAGATAGTAACAGCAAACATTAACACAAAGTCAGCATGTTGTGTGGTTGTGTGGTATAAATGTTGGACTAGAATTCTGAGAGACCAAGGTTCAAATACCTATGGCAACCCAGTAGGTGACCTTAGGCAAGTTACATTTTATCATCCTTAGGGGAAGGCAGTGGCACATCTCTACCAAGTAAGTCTTACCAAGAGAACCTAATACTGTTGTTTTCCTTCAAGTAATTTCTGACTTATGGCAACCTCAAGGTGACCCTGTTACGGGCTGAGAGTATGTGATGCTCCCAAGGTCACTCAGTGGGTTTCCATTGGTTGAGCAGGGAGTCGAACCCTGGTCTCCAGTTGATTAGCAGAGAATCATATAATTTCCTACCCACTTCCCTGTGTTCCTTTTCTTCCCCTGAGTGGTATATTGTTGAGACTATTGTAATGCAAACTATTTGGAAGTGGCTTTGTTTTGAATGGGCAATCAAGATCCATTGTCTTTTGCAAAGATCTGCTTCTGCCAGAGATGAAACTGGTAGAGCTGGTTTGTTTGTACATAACAACACGTTTGGACTTTTTTGTTTTTTTTGAGATATAGCTGTGGGGACTGGATGTCAAAACCTGCCACTGTACCATGGTCTAAAACCAACCTATTTATCCACTTTGGTTGGTGAAAAAAAAAAACCAAACCAAAAAAGAAACTAAACCAGAGCAAAAACAGAATGCCACTAGAGACATGTTCTTGCAGCATGCTGAGCTGCAAAAATGGTTAGGAATTTAGGCCATATTCTGCTCCCACCCCCACTCTGCTCCTCCTTCAGCCTTCCTTCTTTGTTGCTCTTGGTTATTGAGCTTTTAACTCCATTCTCTTCCCTCAGATAAGCCATACACTGAGTCAGGTACACTCAAATATACCATACACAGAGACAGATTCTCTTACACCTACTTGCTTTTATACCATCCATGCTAATGTTTGACACTAGCCATACACAAGAAGTTCCATATGTTAAGACAGTTATTTCATTTTTTGTGTTGACATAGAGTCAGCCTTCCATATCCATGAGTTCTGCATCCATGGATTCAACCAAATATGTCTTTAGAATATTTTTAAAAATCCAAAATGCAAGATTTTGCTGTACATCAAACACTACGCTGATGTGTAGGAATACCCTGCTGTAGCCTCTTGTCAGTTCACAGATCCTCAGGCTCTCTCTGGCACTTGTTTGAGTTATTCACTGTTTTATATATGGGATGCCGCTTTACTGTGCTATTGTAAATAATGAGGCTTGAGCGTCCTTGGATTTTGGTACCCACAATAAGTCCTGGAACCAAACCCCAGCAGATACTGAGGGCATGAGGTGTATAGCTCTTTTACTGGCTAATTAACAACTGATCAATAAAGTCTGGGCTTATCCTTCACTTCCCCCGTCTTCTGACTTGGGAATTGTTTCAAACTGTTGTGCACCTATATAGCTGAAAGAAAGGAAAAGGAAGGTGAAGGCTGAGGCTAGTGCTGAATTCATTTCTTGCCATCAGGTCCTGTGCCATCAACCTATACTGTTCACTTTAGTTAAACATCTCTGTTTACAATGTGTTGGGGACAGAGATCAGGAACTATAGCAAGCCCAAGCCATTGGGGGGAAATCTCTTTATAAACAGTACTGCATTAGAGGGAGAAAACCATTGTTGTTTGCCTAGCGCATGGGTCCCTGAATTGGTGACTAAGGCTTTTGCAGATAAAGGAAAACAAATTCGTAGTTCTGTGGAATAGATAAAGTTTGCAAAATGCATTGTTAAAAAAGCCCTCAACAACACTGACTTAGGGGGTTTGTTTCAGAAGGGTATTTATTGAACAACTGGTGTCAGAGGGGATAGGTTGCACCTAGGGAGGGAAAAATTGGAGGTTGCAATCTCAGATAATTTATTTTTAAGATAAAGCAGAACGTTATTCTCAGGTATGGGTAAAAAAAAGACTCTGGTGTTGGGTGGCAATCATGTGGCCTACAGGATGTTGTTGGATCATGACTCTCAGAAGCCTTAGCTAGTATAGCCAGTGGTAAGGAATGCTAGGTGTTGCAGTCCAGCAACATCTTGAGAACTCCATATTTGCCATCCATAGTTTAGTGCAAAGTATCTCAGCCTTTGATTCTCCAACTGTTTTGTATTTCACCTCACTGAAGCCTTCACTGCTCTGCCAATGATGACAGATTTGGATAGCTGAAATCCAAAATAAAGGTTGAGAATCCCTGTTCTTCTAGATCAGTGGTTCTCAACCTGTGGGTCCCCAGATGTTCGTGGACTTCAGCTCCCAGAAGCCCCAGCCGTTATGGTCAATGCTCAAGGCTTCTGGGAGCTGAAGTCCACAAGCATCTGGAGACCCACAGGTTGAGAACCACTGTTCTAGATGATGCTGCTCTAGTGAAAAGCACACTTTTCACTAAAGGAGCATAGAATAAAAGGGTGTGTGATTGTTTCATGACTGTTCATTTTCCTACGCCCCAGCTCTTTTTTCCCAAATATTTGTTTATGTGAACAAAATCACCTTTGGAAATACACAGGATATAAAGGAGCTTGAGGGTGGATAAAGGATTAAATATTCTCCACCCCTCAAAGCTTTAAGGACATTTTTACTTCCAGTACTTTGTTGTAAAATTCTGGTTTATTTTATTTTGTTAATTTTTTGCTTTTTTTAGTCATGAGTGGATTGTGATAAATCTCATGGGGGCCTGCTAATTATTGTGGGCTTAAATATTTTACCTACTCAGAGGACATCTGCTTTTTGGCAGCATATATAAAAATATGGTTAATAACAAAATAATGAACAAACACTTCAGAAATCATATGATTCTAGAATGCTACCATTGTTCTAGGTCATAGTCATCATAAAAAAAAAGTTTATATCCTATCTTTCTCTCTATAATGAGACTGAAGGCGGCTAACAGCTTGTTTAAAACAGTGTGAATGCTTTTTTTTCATAATGAGGAAACAATCCACAATTTTACAGAGTGGCATGCAAATAGTTTCTTGATTTTTTTCCCCATCTTATTTGAGGAAACTTTGTCGCAGGATTCTTCAGTTCTAGCTCCTTCTGTTTTTCTTTCATGTTTTTTGTTCATTTGCTTGTTTTACTGCCAGTCCAAGTGTTGGCAATAGATATGTTGGTATCTTGGTCACCATTTTGGATCTGCCATAATGCTTTGGAATCTGTCATTCTGAGATATCTAGGGAGGCAGGTAGTAGCTTTCAAAAAGAGATTGGGAAGAGTGTTTAGAGAAAATTCTTGAAGGAGTCTCCTTTGGGTAAAACAAGGTAGAAAGATGAGAAAGAGAAAAAGCTCAGGCATTTTCTCCATAGAAGGTTTTCTGAGAAAGTTTGCCTCAGTTCAAGTTTTCAGCTATGTCATACTGTAATTGATTTTTGGACCAGAAAAGTGTATTCTGGGGAATGGATAATTACCTGCCTAAGGTATTCATTATGAACTGCCTGTGGTCTTATTTCAGTGTGTGTTGCAGGGGGAGCTGTTCTTGGAAGCATAGTTTTCATTTTGAGGCTACATTATGGCTTTTTAATGGTTGAAATTAGTTTATTTTTAGTTCAGTAGAATATGGGACTATTTAAACAGTTGAAGAAATTATGCACCAATTTTAAGTAATATGAGGCCAGAAGATGCTTTGCTAGTTGCTAAAACTTTTTAAAAGTTTCTTTGGAAGGCAGGACCTCTCGACCCTGTGTTCTCTTCTCCTGACTAAATACTTTTGTCATCCAATTAGTGTTATATACAGGCATAAATCCAACTTACGCCTACATATGTCTTCTTATGGTTGTTGTGGAGGCAGGAATTCACTACTTCCCTTGTGCCATGACTCAAGACTCACGTCACTCCTCCCACAGCCATTTACTGGCTGGTGGGAACCGGAATGCCATAAAGAAGGATCCGGCTATGATCCTGTGGCCAATCACAGAGCACAAACAGGATTCTCTGGGATTTATCCACATCTGTTAGAGGTTTTTGGTTATGAAGACATAACCAAGTGCATCTTTGAGGCCTTTTACTTTTCAGTGGTCACCAGATAGCTCTGGAGATGTTTCACAACTGAGGCTGAGTCCAGCAGGAGAGAACTGGGGAGATGAGATGTACTTTTGCCTGGGTGCTACATGCTACAGCTGCTGATGCAGGATCCCATAAAATTTGAGAGGGGGGAAATATGCCCTCTTTTGTATACTTGCTATGAGTGAAAAACTTGCTCTTTTTGTAAGCTGCCACTTATGTATGAATAGAGCTTTTAACATCAGGTCTGAAATTTAATTTGTTAATCTTGATCCTTGGAGAGGTAAAACTTACTGTTCATTGTTTGATAACCGTGAGGAGACGAAAATGTAATTTGCTTCCTAAATCATTAATTAATTAATTAATTAATTTGTTAGGGTTTTTTAAAAAAAATAAACTGGCATTTACAGGGAAATCAATGTTCCCTCCTAATTGCACATTTTGTTGTTGATATACTTCATTGTCGCCCTCTTATTACACATTCAGGTTGATTCAACCTAAGGCAACCTTGTCCTATGGTATTTTTTTTTCTTAATTAGCAAGATTTATTCAGAGGAAGCTTTCCATTGGCTTCCCCTAAGGCTGAGGTGGCGTGACTTATCTAAGATCACTCACTTGGTTTCCATGAGTGGGGATTCAAACTCGGGTCTCCTGAAGTCTTAGTCTAACCCTCAAACCACTATAGCACACTAACTGGCATGTTGGTTCACCTCAGAAGCAAATTCTATTGATTTAAAGAACTTTACTTCCAGATAAGTGTGGCATCTGAATATCTCTAACTTAGTAATGTCAAGGTCTGTGTAAGACCTCTTACATGTATGTACCGTCAGTCCTCCACTTGTGTGGATTTGACTTTCAGAGATTTGATTATTTGTGAGTTTCTCTAACTTCTGAGTTGCTCACCTCAGGCTCTCATTTTCCAGGGAAACCTTCCCTCTTGGCAGCTTTGAATAGGTTGTACAGCCCTTTAAAAATCTATCTCTGCTCCTTCTACTCCTCATCTACCAGCAGCTGCCTGGCCACTTAAGGATGGCTCTTAGTCTGATTTCTGAGCACCACAGACTCTCTTCTGAAGCCCACCTACCTAAGGAAGAAGATGGGTGAGAAAGATTAAGTACAGAGCCACCATGTTGATGCACCTCCTTTCCTTCTCCCTTCCCTGATCTTGTTTGGACCCTGGGTGTCCATTCTCCCCACCATGCCTTGGCCCCCACATTTTGATATCTGCAATTTTTCTACTTTTGCGGGGGCCCTACACTCTTAATCCTAGCAAATGTAGAGGGTGGACTATAATGTAAATACCTTCAAGTATGGGAAGAGAGAAAGAAGGAGGCAGAGAGACATCCAGCATGTTGAGAGCAGCAGCAGGAAGGTAAATATGGTACATTTCTCTTCTTCAAACTCTTTTTCACACATCCAGTACATTCCTCTGGAGTCCCTGTCTCCAGTGCTGCCTCCCAGGAAGCAGGGAAGTAGTTCTTTTTCCTTTTTCCTTCTTCTCTTTTCCTTTTTTCTTTTTTAAGATGCAGCAACTCTGCACGGAATCTCAAGATCCTTTGCCACATCTTGACAATACCTGTTGTAGTGAATAATCAGGCAAAGCCTCTTATCCATTGTGTAATGAGAATATTGGGTGTTTTTAGTTTAGCCTGATTCATCTAGTTATTTCCAAATTCAAATCATAAATGCTGTTAATTAACAGATCACCTTCAGAAAAGTTGGGGAAGGAGGAGTTGGGTATTGAATGATTTGCTACATTTAAATGGCAGTTTCCAAGCTCTATATTTGGACTAGTTAATGCTACCCTTCGTCCTCTGACAGCACTTTTCAGTGAAATAAGATCAAAGTCAGCCCAAAGTGAATGCCTTAGGTAGGAATGATTTGTTCTTCAGAATGTAATTCTGTTGTCAAAAATCGATTATAGCATGGCACAGTGTTGCCATTACATTAATGTCTGAGTCTACTTTTCCTTCTTGGTTATTATTTTGCTTGCTTAACACTTGCCACATCCATTTTGTTACATTATTGTGTTCCTATTCTTAAAAATAAATCCTATGGGAGAATGATATGGGAGAATCTGTCATGGATGAAGTCAGGTATCAGAGCTGTGGAAGGAGAGGTTTGGGATGCCTTGGAGAGCTACCCTACAGCAGAGGACAAAGAAGAATCCAGAGGCAGCCTGAAGTATTTTGCCACAATGAGGTCTTACCTGGTGCCACATCTGATTACCTGTTGATCTCTTCCCTGACTCTCCCCAGTTTTTCTTCCTTTTATTCCTTGATCTTAAGAGCAAAGGTGGCAATGGACCTAGGAGGATGTCAGAGTTTGTGGGGAAGTACTTTTTCAGAGGCAGGAGGCTCTGTTGTGTGAGTTGGGGCTCCCCTCTGAAGGTAGGACCTAATCTGGATGAAGGAGTAGATCCAGCTGGAAAGAATGACCAAGCAGGCTAATAAGCACAGGGGGAGCTGATAGTGAGAATCCATGCTTCCCATTCTCCTCTTCTTGTGCTGGATCAACAAGTTCCCTTCAATTATTTTTAAAAATTGGTGCTCCATTTCAGGTTTTGTAGCACACCTGCTGCTGGTGGAGAATTCTCTCGCTTCTGCTTCCACAGTAAGATGCTGGTGATGGACATGATGACAGGCTTGAACTGTTGACAGTAGATGTAGGATGGCTGGGTGGGGTGGGATGGAGGGCATCAGCTCCAATTGTACATACTCCCCGCTTCTTTTTATTCATTTGAGGATGGTTGGGGGAGTGGAAGGGAAATGGATCCTTGACATAACTTCAGTATGCCTCTTTCACTACCAGCCCACTGACAAGGAAAAAGGTTTCTGCTGAAATGAGGAAGCCTTCCACTGAAATTTGATAGTATTCATTATCTAACTACACAGCAGTGCTGTAGATTCCCCTAGAAAAAGTCTAACTGGACTATTTTCCAAATAGATGTGTCAGATATACTAATTTATTCATATTCAAAATATTGTGTGAAGATTGTTTTACTACAATAAGATAAAATATGTAAAGAGAATATGATATGTTTCCTTTGTATATTTAACAAAATGACTGAGAGGATTCTGTTATTTTAAAGATACATACTTAAAGAAAGTTAAACATGAAACAACAGAACATTAGGCCAGAGCAAGCATAGTTCTAGGTAATTTCCTAGGCTTCTCTCACATACCTGACAGGTTAGGGGCCGGAGCACTGTCAGAAAATGGAATTGATTGAAAACTAGAAACCATGTACTGTATTGTAGGGAGCATGAAGGACTTATGGGTGCTTACTTGGCACTACTTGCAAAGTCTCTCAGCCAGCCTAGTGTCTGTTCCCCCCACCTCAGCTCACTTTGTAGGCAGTGCATGTGTACAAGCAGTTCCAAGTGAGCCTCTGTACGCAAGAAAAACTGATGAAAGAGCAGAACTCCTGTCAAATTAATGGAACTTGTCCCTAATCTGGAAGCTTCAAAGAGTGAGTTCTCAGACAATGGGATGTCAAAAGGTGGGGGCTTCCTGTTTTTCTAGATTTGGAGAGGTGTGGATCCAGCACAGCTTTTGCTGGGCTAGTGTCAGCTCAGCTGTGCCTTGGCCATTTTTGCTAGTTCAGACATAACAGTTGTGTATGGACTTGTT
This sequence comes from Iguana delicatissima, assembly GCA_948472985.1. Classification (NCBI taxonomy): domain Eukaryota; kingdom Metazoa; phylum Chordata; class Lepidosauria; order Squamata; family Iguanidae; genus Iguana; species Iguana delicatissima. Next base: position 77,127 of record CAOKZL010001901.1, read on the forward strand.
TGTTCATAGAAGTAAAACTTAACAAATAAATATTGTTGACAAGAATGACAACAAAACATTATGCAGACAAATAGCTATGTTAGTCTGTTCACCCCCCCCCCCGCAAAAAAGTGTATTAAAAAATCCGGTAGCGCTTTTGAGACTAAGCGGGAAGCAAATATTTTTGACATAGGTTTTCACAGACTCCATCCATTTCATCAGATGCATGATAAGGTGATCTGAGTCCATGAAAGCTTTTGCCAGAAATTTCTTCTTCCCAGATAGTATCATAGGTGCTGCTGGATTCCTTTATGGTACGATTCAAAGCCATGTTAGTCTGGATCAGTATGGAAAGGAATATTGTAGCACCCAGTTTCAAAGGTGCTACAAGATCACTTTGCATATGGCTTCCTTTATGTCTTTCTAGATAAAAACAATCGTTTCAGTTGCAGGGTTGTGGGGGGGGAACTGTTGCTAGCAAGCTGGTACCAACAATTGTAAAATAAGTTGATTTAAGTCTGGCTAACTCTCAGTCTCAGAAAATAGATAGGTTCGCTGTTGGGTTGCCATAAGTTGGAAATGATTTAAAGTCAACAACACTGCTAATAAGCACAATCAAAGACATGTAAGAGGTAAGAACGTCACTGTTGAGTACTAGACTTTTGTGAGCATAATAATACAAATAATGGCAAAATGACAAAAACAAGTTCGTCCAGGAGTACGTTGCTGAAAATACTACAACAAATGATAAAATACAAAATGAATCAGTGAAACAATGAAAGTATGGAAAAATTGTGGAAAAGGATGGGAGGATAATCAATGGAGTGCATTCTTTGCCTTCAAACATGTTGGACTAAGTAGACTTTTCATTTGGTCCGTAAGACTTTCTCATATACTTAGTATTTTTGGCCTAAATTCAGTTGCTTATACCAACTAGAGTTGACCCGTTGAGTCATTGGGAATGTGGGCAGTAGACACTGACATGAATTTCATTGATTCAGTGGGTCTAGTCTAATTGGAACAGTTGGGTTTAGACTTTGTTAGCAGTATGTTCCTGCACAGTTCTCATTTGTTTTAATGGAACATATGTGGAAGAAGTTGCTTCTGATTTGACTCATCCATTATGACCTTTTGAAAACTGGTAGAACTATCTTGCTCAGTAAGACTTGTTTTTGCAGACAGGGCCTGAAATCCAACAGACACATAGGGTAGTGTAAATTTCTTCTGGCAGGTAGTACTTGTGCTATGCAGCTCTTATACAGGATTGTGCCATTGGACAACAATCATGTATCTGGTAAGGGTAGAAAGAATATTTGAAAATATTCAAAAAAGTTGAAAACATGCTGAGATGAGAAGAATCCTAAATTGATGAGGATCTTTGCAGTTCAAGACTTATTGTTTGCAAAATATGCATGGGATTGTTCTATGCAGAAAACAACATTTCCTGCACAGCAAATATTATTTCTTTTCTGCACAAAGAAGCCATCTGTACATCTTCTGCAGAAAAAGATCCTTAATCATGAATAGTCTTTAAAAATTGTTTTTGCAGACTTTTTCCACAATGGGAAGAAAATAGCTAAAATTACTTGTTTCTTCTTTCAAGTAGAAACTCGGTGAAAAATTACGTCCTTAGTATCCGGAACTATCCAGAGGTATGCTTCAGTAAAGTGGTAGGATAAATTTCACATTTGTGCTAGCAGATTTAGTTATGCAATGACTTAAAATATACATGTACTTATGTAACAGTTGCGCCTGTGGGTCTTTGCTTGGTCGGTCACAAACAGGATACATCCATTACATTATAAAAAGTGCAACCACTGACATAAGCAGCAGGATTCCTAGTGATGACTGGTGCTAGATTTCAGAACTGGACATTATTTTATAATTGTCTGCTCTGTCAGTTTGATTTTAATCTTGTTTCTAAATACAGTTTCATGTATTTGCATTTTGCCATGTAGGGGGCTTTCTCCTGTTTATTCATTTGTAAGTCACAACAGCTGATATGTTGACGAGGAGTCAGGAGAGAAATACATCTGTGAATTAGTTGATCATGCAAGATATTGTCTTGGCAAATGCAAAGCCTTGTCTGGGTGCCTTTTTTGTCCTTCCCTGTAGGAATCTAAATTTACTATCATTGCTTAAATCTGTGGCTCCGAAGCTGAACTAGCAATGTGTTTATCTCAGGGTTGTCCAGTGAAGACAAATCTTTTATCCTGTCAACAACCTTCAACATAAATTGAGATAGTATAATAAACTAATCATGGCACATTGATAATTGCTGTATCTACCTTGGAGCTGGATTCTTTCTTTCTTGGCTGTGATAACAATCATGAAAATTGGAAATGCGACGGGGTAGTTGCACTTTATGCTCCCCTTGCTACTATATCCTTTTTGTCCTAAAACTACCTTGTGTCTCCTCTGCTGAGAGACTGCATGGTCTCCCACTGTTAGTGAAGTTGTAAATCTTTTTGTTAGGGCAGGGAGGTACAGAGAATAGGAAGCATAAATCAACATTGCTTCCTGTTGCCTTCACTTAGGTTACATTTAGCATAACCCTTAGAGGCCACCTCCTGTGTGCAGTTCCACCAGAATTTTAAGATTAGTTAGGAACACCATCTCAATTATTTGTTTCATTTTTATTTGAAACATTTATACCCCACCTGTTAACCAAAAAGGCTCCCTGAGTGACTTAGCAATAATTTATTCAAAATTGATTTTAGTGTATATGTATCAAACTCAAACAACTTAGGTATCAGGAAGAGAAGCCTGTAGTTTACCCCTTGCACTGAGATCTCTAGATATATCAGTGTCAAAGAAAGGACAATAGTAATTCTAATCTAATCTAGTCATTGTGATGGTTTGGGTTGGCTTTTACTGTGTGTGTGGAGGGGAGTTAAGGAAGTATGGGCAATTTTCATTACATGTAATATATTACATTACATGTAATATATTGTTCTGTCCCTTGTTTCCAAGTCCCGTCATCACCTGGGAGAGATTCTGGTGTTGTAGAATGACAGTCCACCCACTTATAGAGGAGCCTTTGATGCCTCCTCCTATATACTCAGGTTCCCAGAGTGGGCTCCTGTATCTTTAGTACTGAATTTCAGTAGTTGTTGCTAGACCTGGTTGCATAGCAAGAAACATTTGGCTGAAATCCTCTCTTTCATTCCTAAAGGTACAAGAGCTGTTTCCAGTTTTCACTCTAGCAATGCTATCTGAAGCCTTCCACCTTATCCACAGATGACCTCTCTGCAGCTTCTCCTGCTCCAAAGCCATGCAGACACATGGGGCTGCAGAAGAGTCAGCTGCTGCCCCTTTAAGGATCCCAGGCTGCTCATCCAAGAGGATGGAGCTCTTTGAAGGCCGCCAGCCAGGCTACCTGATCTTTCAAAGTCATCCAGTGCTTTGCTGGAATTCTTGCTTTCTACAACTCAGCTAAGGAGAGTTCACTTGGAACTGGTCAGGGTGCTGATGGCTGTTCCTTTTCACTCATCCTCATGTTGTGCAGGTGACTTACCTTGACCTGGGGTAATAGTTTGATGACCTGATTTACTGTAACATGAGCTTTTCTAACCAGTGGAAGTCTACTGAAGCCTGAATCTACTTTAGACCGCCTTGTCATTTGTTAACTGTGTCTCAGTGCAGTTTTTGATTTTTTTTTAACTATGTTTTGAGAGTTGATCCATGGGCATATTGGAAAGGATTTTTTGGAAAGGAGGCATTGTGAAAGTGGAAATGAAACAAAAAGTAAAATGGACTAGGTTCATTTTCTATTGATACCCCATGGTAAATTAGTATAAATGGACATTTATAAATGAATGTGTTTATTTATAAATTTGTATATACAGGGTAAAAATGTTAAGACCAAACAATTTTGAAAATGCACTTTTCAAAACAGGTGATAAAAAAAATAAATTTTACTGAGGCAGGGGAGATGGTATACATTAACTGTCAAAGCTTGAGTGTCTGTAATCCAATATAATGTATAGGTCTGCAGTCACAATTCCATCCTTTTTCTTTCCTCCCTTTTCCCTTTTTATTTGAGGTTTTGTGAGAAGGCACCATGACAATCAATATTTTAGTGTTATTTTTTCTGCTACTGCAGTGAGCAAACCATTTTGGATAACTGCTGTTGAACTAAGTGAGGCTTATTTCTGTATAGATGTGTATAGGACTGTAATCTAAGTAACATCTTTGGAACATTGCAACTCCTCTTCAGCTTTGAAAACATGGCAGGAGCTTTTATCTTTCTGACCTAGTTGCTTGCTCTTCCTTCTGAGCTATTTTTTCTAGATTTGTCCTCAAGCAGTGATTGGTGTGGGGATGAATGGAGGAGGTGAACAGGCTCAGTGTAATCCTTTTTGAGGCCTTTTGAGGCCAAGCAAAGTTGGCAAATCAAGGATAAATAGGCCACTGATATTAACTAAAGGATGTTGCTTTGGAGCCTTGTGAACATTCAAGGCCTGCATTTACAAAAATAGAGAACAAAGCAAACTGGTTGAGAAAGACAATATCTGGCTTGCTGCTATAGAGCTGATGATACAGACAGAATGATCTACAATAGCACTGAGGGTCACGAGTTGCATTTACCTGGAGGATCCAGGCTTCATTGGCCCAATCACCATGGCCCAGTGGATAACCTTGACTGAAGTTGATGAATGGGAGAATCTGGGAGCACAGTGAAGGTCTTCTCATTAGATAGGCAATTCTCTTGTCCTTTTATTGTGGAATTATAGGGTTGTAACTTGTAGAGAAGCCAGAGACAATCCAATCCTGGATATAACAGCATCTCTGATAACCCATTCCCCTTCCTTTATATATCTTGCTTTCCTTAAAATTTTAAGCTGAGGGTACGACCTATGTCTGTTATTTCATTTTATATACAGTGAAGAGCTTATATGGGTAAAAATGTGTTTTAATGGTTAGGATGCTGGTCTAAGGCCACTGGCCAAAGGAGACATATTCTCTCTCCTGTGGCAGTACCTCCAAAGCTTCAGCTCCAAGCCTTAAAGGTCTCTATATTGAGGAGGAATGTTATGGCAGATTGAATAGCTTCCCCTTGGGAGTTAGGTGACAGCAGTCTCTCCTTGTTGCCTTTCTGGGCCATTTATTCCCCTCTGAGACAAAGAACCTTCTCTCCACCTCATCCGTGGACATACTTTTTGCTTCCCTATGGCATTTGCGAATAGTTAGATCCAGTTATAGTTAGACTTAAAATGGATCTTCTTTAAAATTTTGTCAAATAATTATATTATTTTTTGTCTCGTACTTCTGTTTTGCTCTATTTTGAAATTAAACACATTAGAAAAAGTATTTCTTAATCTTGCTATCCAGCATTCTCTTAGTTAGAGATATTCAAGAATAAAATTCACTGAAAAATAAGAAAGCAGACAAACTCACAAATAATGCATTAAACACATTCTACCCCCAAGCTACTAGGAACCTTTACCAAGAAAGAAATGATCCTATATTTTGGTTGTGTGTCACTGTGCTACTTTCTTAAAAGACAAGCAAAAGCTAGACTACATGTGACATTAACCAGAACTTGGAAAAGTTAATTACTTGCCCTGCAGCTCTTAGACTCCTCCAGCACTGTCTGTTTCTGGAATGTAAACAGGGTCAGCCCTGGTTGGTACTTGGATCACCAATGAATACCAGCTACTGTAAGCTATATTTCAGAAGAAAAAACTGGCAAAACCACGTTGCCTAAGAAAATCCCATGAAATTTAGGGAGCTGCCATAAGTTGACAGGTAACTTGAAGGCACACACACGCACACGCACACACCTTGAATGGGCTTTGAAGGCAGATAGCAAAAGAAGGCTTTTTGTGAGCTCCTTGTAAGACAGAGTGGATACAGTTTTTGTAATTAAAAATTGAAATAAATATTGAGAAATCCTGCAACAGGGAATTGCTTTATTTTCCTTGAGCCTTTCTTTATTCTTCCCTATGGTGTGAAAGGGCTTAGAGTCCATGCTCCATACATCACCATTGCACTTTGCAGAAGTGTTAATATTATCCTGTGTAAGGTAGGAACCGTTGTCAGCTTTCTGTCATCATGAAAATCCTCTTGCCTGAAGAAACATTCCAGGTTGGCTCAGTGATTTAATGGGTTTCCATGTTTTCCTTTTAATGTTCTTACCTGTGTCAACAAAGATTTAGGCAGGCTTCATCTAGACATTTGGACAGTCGCCATGTAAGGAAATTGTAAGGAAATATGTTATACCATTGCTGGCTTAGATTTAAAACAAACAAGCAAAAATGAATAAGTCCCTCAAATGACCAAAAGCAAGAGAGCTAGCTTGAAATTGAATGCCTGTGTGCCTGTAGAATGAGGAAAAGTGAAAGGACATGGTTTGCTCTCCTAATACATAATTTCAGGAGATAATTAAATTCATGGAAATAGTGGAGATGTATACTCTGTTAGCTTAGTGGTTAAAAGGGAATTACCTACTTGGGTGTGATAACCAAAGCAATTTTCCATCTTCAGAAAAAATACAATATTGAATACCAGCTGCATAGTAGAAGCTATAGTAAGAAAGGGCTGTCTCCTTGAAGCAATGATTCTCAGGTTTTAGTCCACCAGATACGTGAATATTTCCCAAAAGCTCCACCAGCATGACATATGGTCAGGAGTCTTGGGAACTGAAGTCCAAAACACTTGGAGGGCCAAAGTTTGAGAATCACTCCCTTACAGGGATGTTTATTGGCTTACTGAAGTATATATCAAGTTGGGAAGCAGGATATTGGGCAAGAAGGACCTTTGGTCTAATCCAACTGGATCTTTCTTAATTTCTAATGATATTTATGACCCTATGGAAAAAATAGTGCCAAACATTGTAGCTTGGGGTCCTCTTAGTCATCTAGACAATGTTTTGTGCATGGGAGGAATCTGAGCCTCTTAATGCAAGTTCATGTACTGTTATGTACTAATAATGTACTACTACAACTAATAATGATGATGATGTACTAATAAGTAGAATGGTGATGATGATGACGACAGTGATGTACTGGTAAGTAGGAATCTTTGAGAAATTCATTCTTTGTGTATTCCAGTTTGGCTTGATGTGACCATAGCTCTTGGGCTAACTTACAATTTAGAAAGTAGGCATCCAGTGATGTTAGTACTTGCTGAATGTTCTCTGTTCAAGCCACAAATATGAGTTTGAATACGTATTTTGAGAAAAAAGTGCATTTTCTGTTAGATAAGGGTTTTGTATTATTTCTTTAATTAATTTACATCCTGCCTATCTCCCAAGATGGGTTTGAAGCACCTTACAATATAGGAAAAAATAAAAGGCAACTGAAACAGGATGTAGTACAAAGATTTAAAAAGAGCAATTAGACAAACAGTCCTATTAATTTAAAAACATTTTAAGACACATTGAAAACATAACAAATATGAAACTTCAGCACATCCCATTAAAAACACCTCTACCACAGCCAATATAATATCGAAGTTCTGTCTAAATAAAAAGGTCTTTCCAGGCTGGTGAAAAAAGAGCAGGGAGAGGGCCAACCAAGCCTTCCATGGGAGGGAGTTCTATAGTTCAGGAGTAGATACAAAGAAAGTTCTTTTCCCCTGTCCTTACTTAATACACCTCTGACAGTGGCAGGACGAGAGAAAACTCTCCACTGAAGATTATAAAGTTTGAGCAGGCTAATAAATGTTTGGAGGGGAAACCCTTTAAGATACATATTTAAAGAGAATTTGAAAAATGTAGATTACTGCAAAGATTCTAATGCTAATACAGAATGGATTCAGGAAGGAAAAAAATGCAGAATGAGCACAGACCCAAAATAGAGATTTTTCCCCCTGTTACTTGCAGTAAAAGATTTCAGATAAGATCACAGATTGGACAGTTTGATGAATGAAAGTGCTTCTGTGATACAGAACAACTCACTGCTTCATTTTTCTTAGAAAGAGAAATAGTTGATAAACTGTAGTTGGATTAAAATTTAATAGGGCCACCACAATATGGACAAGGCTGCTTCATACAGGGCTGGATATAGTCTTCTGCACTCAGTTGGCCATACCTAATATAAGCTGTCAAAAATGTCTTTGCATAACTTCTTGTGTTGGGTGCATAGATATTATTTTTCCTAGCCTGTTTTCTTCCAAAGAACATGAAATAGAGCTCATACAATTTGCTCTTCATCTTGTCTTCATCCCATCACAGTTCACATTTCCACTGTGTATATTTTCCTGCTCAGAGATTCTTCTGGTGTGTAACTTCTGCTTCTTGTTATATGCAAACAGGTGAGTGCAAACAGGAGAAGAAACTGGGGGAGAGATGAAAACTGTATGGTTCATTTATTAATTCTCATTCTAGATACCCAGCTACATCTAAATAAAAATGTTTTTTGTGCATATGTGCCATTCAAGCTTTTATGTACTGGTTAGAACATTGTGTACGTTGTGATTTTATCCTGTTTCAATAAGTTTTGTGGTTTCTATTTCCTATAAATGTTTCATTCCTAAAAGTTTTCATCCTATCAGCTGAAATCTCTGACCTTGATGTCCTTGCTTTAAATCTCCTTCAAGGAGATGTACTTTCCCCTCTTTCCTTGGTGAGAATTAACACAAGCAAGTAATAGCATCTGTTTCAGGCCCTTCAGGCCAGATTCTCAAAGACAGTACCATTAGTGAAGTTGAATTATGGAGGCCTATGTTGTTTGAAGTTTTAGTTCTGAGCTAGCTAAGGAGGTCAGGTCTAATTCTGTTGGCCTGTGCCAAGAAAGGAGTAGAAACCACTTTAAATAAATATGAAGTAATGTTGTAATGTGTTTTGAAGAAATGGTTGCTTTCTGTGCCTAGGAGCCTAAGCTGTAAAATGTCTGGTTGTGATCTTATCATCCTGAAGGCTAGAAAGTGGCTGTAGGCAAACCATTTCTTACCTTTAATATAAGAATAATAATGTTGGCCTACTTTAACTGTCTCTTGTATTGTGTGAAGATTAATGAGGCAATAATGAGCATAGACTATGTTGAAGAATTGCAGAAGTGCGAACTAGTAGCTTAGATGGTTTAAAATATAAAGTTAGACTCCAAATTGTTGTTGTTGTGTGCTTTCAAGTCATTTCTGACTTATGGAGACCCTAAAGTGAGCCTGTCATGGGGTTTTCTGGGGCTGAGAGTGTGTAACATGTCCAGGGGCACCCACTGAGTTTCCAGGGGCGAGTGGAGAATTGAACCCATAGTTCCAACACTTGAACCACTACATCATTCCCACTGCACCTGTCCAGAAAGAAAGCCGGTGGTACTCAGATATGCATTTTGGTGTACCATAAGAAAATGCTGGTTCACAGCTGGGAAATAGTCATGGATCATATGTTATCTGCATTGTACAGATTGCATGCTCTTGCTGTTCAAACTATGCCTCTTCTGTGGGCTTTCTGAATGGCTGCTCTTGCTTGATAGTAATAGAAATTAGGTTGAGGGAGTGTTAGCTGTTTTCTGGGGGTCCTGGGAGGGACACCTAAATGCACTCTCAAACAAGTTGGGGAAATTAGCCAAGAGCACAAGCTAGCAATACGAGAGGCAGGGCAACGCAGCGGAATCTTTTACCCAATGTCTACGGGGTCAGGCCAAGCCAAGAAGCACACCAGTTTGTAAGAATAATTAATTTATTAAAATACAAACAAACAGTCTGTGCAATGCAATCACACAGAGAACTATAGAAAAATAAAGGTTTGAGTGGGACAGAGGGAATTTTAAGAGGGATTGTTGATTTGGGTGATACTACACCTGTCCTGAAGCCCGGGTAGATCATTGCGAGAGTTCGAGGGTGCGTAGTCTCAGTACATGGGACTGAGAGGAAGGCTCACCAGGCACAGCGGCAGCAAGGCGGGATGGAAATCGGGAGCGATCTGAAGAAGCTCACCAAATCAGGGGTTTTTATAGGGAGAAATGTGACCACAGGCCGTTCCGCATTTGGGGAAAACAGTGAGTTTCGGGCTAGAGACAAAGCCTCAAAAAGGCCAGAATTTAGCATGATTGAATTAAGTCTGAATTGACAATGGAATGGACAGTATGCAAACGTAGAGCGCTTGACGGGTGAGGACACTTCTAATCAAGCTGCCTGCTTGGGGCAGGGAGTTCTTTTGTGAGTGGCATGCATACGTAATTGCGCACTTTCCCTTGAGGTCTCCTGAAGTGTCAGGACAGCTATTTCTGGCCAGCCTGTATTGTGTGGAGTATTACAGCAATTATCGGCCGTGCCTGTCTTGCGAGCTTGTCCGGTGGCCTCGCAGACACATGGAGAGGGGTGGTGGAAGAAAGCCAAATTGTTGATATCAAAATGATACCTAATGTTATTTCCAAAAGTGGGATGGCAACGGCAATAACAGGAGGATTGGAGATAGAAGCTCCCAGAATCTCTGAACTTTATGGGCCATGCTGACTGGAGAATTCTGGGGACTATAGCCACAAAATGTAGCTTTTCCATGCTTTAGTTATAGTTTTGAAGAAACTTTCATGAAGAAGATGTCTTTGAGGTGCGCAGTAGTCAAAATCAGGGAAGATTCTGATGGTACCATCAGACTGTCTTGAATTCTTGATCAAAAACTATATAAGTAGGGGTGGGATCACATGATCTCCCTTTCCCTGATCTCTCTGTCTGTATTTGCTCTGTAAACAAGTCAAAGTAATTCTGCCGTTTTCTATTTTCTTTGTCTCTGTCCCTCACCAAGTTTTCTTTGAAGTTCCCAAGGGGTGAACAACCGATGCAATTAACTTGAGGAGTGACCCTCGCATGTACTGCCTATTGAAATCTTTCCTGTATGCTGAAAAAGGGTCCAATAACATGTGGATCCATTTGGGGTTCATTTTTGACCATGAAAGGGGCTGTTACAGTATTTTATATGCTACAGAAAGGCCTCCTAGATTTCAAAATTTATTTTGAGGCCGCATGCCTAGTTTGGCTTAGAGAATGGATTATATTAGAAAATTAGAGATTATTAGAATTGGAAGGCCATTAATTAACATTTGGCTGGCATGCGTATTTGCGGTACAGGGAAATAAAAGTAAATGTGGGATTTAAGAATCATATAGTGAGGAGATCAATCTTTAAAATTTGGGAGAAATACAAAATAGATTTGGAACTAAAATTCCAGCATGGGTATCGCCACAAAAGGCATTTTATAGAAGGGAAATGGGTAGTCTAGATTCATGGTTAAGATATAGTGATATGTTAAAGGAGAACGGAGATGGCTGGAACATTAAAGACACACAAAGTTTAGAGACACAAGGGCATGAAATACGATGGTTAATGTATTACCAATTAAGAGAGAAATTTAAAGAAGATAAAAAAATGGTTTTGAAAATATCAAAAATGAATTTGAAAAATTATTATATTCAGAAGAATCTCATTTAATCTCAAAAATATATAAGTTATTATTAAAAATGAACACAAAGGAAGAGCAAATAAAGGAGAGTATGTTATATTGGGCCCAACGTGTAGGACACACTATAGAATTAGATCAGTGGGAGGAAATCTGGGGGAAAGGATTGAAATTTATTAGGTGCAATGATCTTAAAGAAAATCTTTATAAAATGATATATAAATGGTATCTGACCCCAAGTAAATTGGCTGAAATGTATAGAAAAAAGACTAATAGATGCTGGAAATGTAAACAGCGTAAGGGCTCCTACTATCATATGTGGTGGCAATGTTGGAAACCAAAGAAATTCTGGTTAATAATCTATAAATATATTCAAAAGATTTTAAAGATGGAAATTGTATTAGGCCAGAACTTTTTCTCCTTAATATGATAGATAGGACAGACACTAGACAGGCACTATATCTTATCAAGTTTTTGTGTTGTCTTTCTCTAGTGTCTGTCCTATCTATCATATTAAGGAGAAAAAGTTCTGGCCTAAATACAATTTAGTGACTAGGATTTTATATGCGAAATATTGGAAAAATAAAGAAACTCCAAAAGTGAGTGAATGGTTAAATAAAGTAATGGAATTAGCTGAAATGGATAAATTAACAACATTATTGAAGGAGAACTCAATAGTACTGTTTCTGAAAACATGTAAACCTTTCATGAATCATGTAAGAAATAAAAAGGGAGACCTATCGATTAGTGGATTTGACTTGTAAGAAATAAGATTGATATAAAGAGACAGTTTGGAGACTGAAAAAATTATAGTGTTTATTTTCAGAAGTACTTATATTTATATTTATGTCTATATTTATATTTATAAAAAGAAGAGGTATGGAATTAGAAATTAATTAAAACCAACTGATGAAGAAGTCGGAAGGAACTTAAACATTATTTGTTAGTACCTTTTTTTGTCTTTTTTTTTGTTTGTATAACTTTTACTACTTTATATATTACTCTGATATGTGTTATTGTAAGTGTTATGTTGGTCAATTCTTTCTTTTCTTTCTTTTTCTGTTAATTTTTTTCCCTTTTCTATATGAATTAAATCAATAAAGATTATTAATAATAATAAAAAAGAAAGGCCTTGAGCAACTTCATGTAGTCTGTGGGCCACATTTTTCCCACCTTTCCTCTAGATGTTTTGAATGACATCCACAATCAGTACCAGCCAATATGTCAAAAAGGAGGAGATTACTAAAGTCATAATTCCGATCATCTGGAGTGCAGCAAGTTTCCTTTCACTGAGATTGTATCTCCATGTTTTGTCCAGGGGCCCCTTCATACTGCAGAATTGTTGCTGCTGATGACTCCAGTGTAACTTCTGTGGGTGTATTCTATAGAATCTTGCAGTGTGCAGTTTCGTGGGTTAGAATTCTGAGCCTGAGAGTTCTAGTACCTCTCTAAACTACTAACCCTTGGATTCCTTTGGATCCAAGTACATAAGTTAAAGTGGAGTCATAGTACTGTAACTGTTCAGTTTGAAAGGGTCCAGGTATTTCTTACAGATTCTGGCAACACTATAAATATAAATACAGTTCAAACAGTTCAGTGTTTCACTTGTGTATCTGTGTGTCATTATAACTATTGAAAGAGAGAACATTTTGGCTCTCTTTTAGATCATAAAAAAATCCATTACAAACACAATTGTTAATGTTATGATTCCAAGCCCCCAATTAATTATCAGTTCCAGTTACAAAAGCAATTAGAATTCTTACTTTGGTCATTTAATTACACTTGAATCCATCATACAGGTGGCCTGTGCACCAAAACAGACCCTTCTTCCATCTGCCTTGTTGCCAGCTCAACACCCTCAACAGGCACGATCCTCCCGCACAAACTTGGAATATTCTTTCTACAGCATTCAGTGAGGCTTCACTCTTGTTAGTGTACACAAAACTGACACAGTTAAAATTGAATTGCAAAATGAATGTGGAAGTTATCTCAAGCAAAGTTACAATTGCACTGTATTCTTTTATATTTTTCTTATGTAGTTATAATTCTGTTCCCAGTAATTAACATTCTTTACACTATTGTATGGCTCACAGTTCTTACACTTTTTTTCTGTGATAATGATGATGATTTCTTACTTGCCTCTGCTTGTGGATCAAGGTGGGGAACAAAAACAAATAGTACATAAAATCAGCTAGAAGAGCATATTAACCAATACATATTAACATCCATCAATAAATACTTTAAAACCATAATTTAAAAACTATCTGGAAAGGCCTGCTGGAGGAAACTGTTCTTTACTGCTGATTTAAACTCAGATAGCATCTCAAACTGACAAATCTCTTCTGGCAGGTCATTCCATAGTCTGGGGTGACCAAAGAAAATGTTCTCTGGGTAGTTAGTTGTCTCTCAGAAGACTTCAATATAGGAATAGCAATAGCATGTGTATTTTGATACCACTTATCAGCTAAGTGCTCTCTAAGCAGTTTACAATGTGTTAGCTAATTGCCCGCAACAAGCTAGGTACTCATTTTACCGACCTGCAGAAGGATGGAAGGCTACGTCAACCTGGAGCCCAGCAGGATCGAACTCACAACCTTGTGGCTGCAGTACCAGCATTTAACCACTGCGTCACCAGGTCTCCTAATATATAGGGGAGATTATATGTGATGCTTACTATAAGCGGAGTGGTTGGTCTCAAAGGTAAGGCTGTCCTTCTTACCAGCACCAACCCTAATATATAGGGTTTATACTCTTGATTACTGTAAACTAAGGCCCTTACTATGCCATCTTGTCATCCTAGCAGGGCACTACGTGTCACCATCCGTTGCAAAACTGCCCCTTTTTGTTACCAGAAAGTATCTGGTAATGGCCCCCTTTCCTGCCATGATCCCATCAGCTGTGGGCATGTGTGTGTGGTAAGGGCTGAAGTGTTTGATAGCACTTCCTTCTGCAGTACAGTGCAGGAAGAGGTGGGAAAAGGGAAGAACTGTATGCTTGATACTACCCATCTGCCGGCAACCGACTAAGTGTGGTGGGGGAGTGTTTGGGCCCTGATCCCATCCTGGCAGTGGCACTTGGATGACATGCTATTGGGGCATCAGCCGGTAAGGGCCTAGGTGTAGCACTAGGGTGTTCATTTCCATTTATGGACAATTGTTTCTGCAAGCACTTCTTCAGTTTTAGTGGTTCGGGTGCCAGAACCTTTGAAGATCAGAATTATTTACCTAGCTCTTCCCTGCTTGGCTTTTGTTTCTCAGGGAGGAAAAAAAATGAGTTTGCTAGGATTTCAGGATTAGGCAGTGTATTTATCCAAACATTAACAGGTGATTTCCAAGGGATACAGTGATCTTGTTTACACTGTGTATAAAAAGATTAGAGGGAGTTAAATTAATTGAATGAGAATATTTAACAGTCTCTTGCCTTTTATGCATGTCATTGGTCTCTATTTTCTTTTTCTGTATTCTTTGAGTATTCAGAATGGTCTTACAATTTTGTGAGTGCTCATGTACGTTTGTAGATCAGGGAAATATTTTGGCTGATGCTACTCGGTGCCTCCTTTCCTTTATGTATCCTATGGAAATTTTCTCAGTTCCCTGTTTCTGATGACAGTTGTTAAGAAGTTAGAATGGTGGCATGGAAGCTTTGATTCCCTTGGTCATTAGCACTCTGAAGGTTTGCTGTGGTATTGTTGGAGTACAGTAACAACAGGAGAATGTAAGAAGAGCATTCATGGATCACTGACTTCCTTTTGGAGTGTAGCTATTGGAGGGGTGAGCATTGCCTCTCCAAATGAAATTTTCCTTCAGTGCCAAAATTTCTTACATTGTAGAGAGTAACACATTGAAAAATGGTTAGTGCCTAGAACTCTTGCATTTGATATATTTGCATTCTTTTGGTAACTTAACCTGCTGTTTTTCTTTGGATGTCTCAATTGCATGTCTAAATGTTCAACTGAAGTTTTAAGTCCCTGCAAATTTCTGTTGCCAAAAATTTGGTGACTGATGGAAAATTTCATTGGAGAACGGAATTCTTATTTCATAGAATCACAGAGTTGAAAGCAACCACAAGGGCCATCCAGTTAACCCCCTACCATGCAGGAATATACAGTCAAACCTCTCCCAACAAATGACCAACCAACCACTGCTTAAAAACCTCCAGAGAAGGAGGTATTCTACAGTATATTCTACTGTCAAAGTGTTCTTGCCACCAGAAAGTTCTTCCTGATGTATAGCTGGAATCTCTTTTCCTGAAGTTTGAATCAATTGCTCCATGTCCAAGTCTCTGGAGAAGCAGAAAACAAGTGTGCTCCATCCATTTGTGTGATAGTGCTCTCATTTTGCCCTCTGTCCCCGTAGTTACGCCGTTGATCTAGTCTAACATTGTGTTCACATAGTGACAGATAGGGGAAGCCCACTAATGCAACATGGGTGCAGTAGCACTCTCTGACTCTTGTTCCCCACCAAGTAGTATACAGAGGTGTGTTACCAGTGATGTTAGCAGAGATCTAGATATTTGTCCTAACTAGGTACCATTGTTTGCTTGAAACCCCATGAACCTACCTAATTTTTCTTGAAAACTACTCAAATGGTAGTCACCCCCACATCTTTTTGCTGTAAACTTCAGTTTTAACTATGTTGCTTGTGAAAAAGTACTTTCTTTTATCTTTTTCTAATCTAGCATTCAACTTCAGTAAATGATCCCAAGTTTTCATTTTATTGGGGGTGGGAAGAGAGAGAGAAAGAGAAAAAGAAACCTTCTCCCTGTTTCCTTTTTTCCACTGTTATCTTTTGTGAGCTCATATTGATTTATCTGAGTTACAATACAATTTTTCTTAGGAAAAAGGCATGTGTGAAAAACCCATTGCCTTTTCTCTATGCTTCTTTCTGCCTTTCTTTGTTCAAGATACTTAGATACTGAACCAAATTTTAAAAAGGAAGGAATAAATAAGCTACTTACAGTGTTAGATTCAAATTGTTGCTTCAAATCTCACGCCTACACATTCCTGCAATGAACTGGGTTCCACCATCAGAAATAAGAGACATCTCTGTAACTAGCACAATGCAGATGAGAATTATCCATAGGTGCTCTGCAATGCGTGCTTTATCATTCATTATCTTTAATTGGCTTAATTGCACATTATTGTGCACATCTAGTTGCCACTTTAAAAAAGAGGTGATGATAATCCAACAATCTCACATTTGATCTGATGATATAATCTCAGATCTGCTGCGTGACCTTCAGCAAGGAATGTATAGATTTTATCATTGCAATAGGGAAAACAAAGCAAAACATAACAGGATATTTGCAATATTCTCACTAAAAAGGAATAGTAAGAAATGGCTTGCAGTTTGCCTACTGTTCTGATCCGTGTGTGTGCAGTGGGATTTTTTGTTATTGGCAATCTCATTAATATAGTGTAGGTTTACCTGGGCAAGGTAATCACTTACTGTCAGCGACCGTAACCTTGGGCAGAGGGGGTACTTTGCTGACATAAAAATTGTTGCACAAGTCATTGTACTTTCTCAGATAATGTGTAAGTTCAGTCGCCACACATGGTACTTTTGATTCGACAGATAGGGAAATATTTCACCATGATGGTACAGAGGGTGAACTCAAGACCATATTACCCATTGCAGAGTCAATTATGCAATGTTGGTATGCAGTCTAACCACACTAGTGTACATTTATGCTATTTTTTATTTTTTAAAAAAATGTTATTTAAAGTATTTTTGTATTGCTCCCCAGCCTACAAGGGCTCCCAGGGTTAAAACTATTTAAGTTTCTGGCCAGCATCATTAAGTGGTAACTTAAACAACTTGAAGGCCATGAGAGATCTACTGCTTCGCTAAGGCTTGGTTCACACTGTTGTCTGGACTTAGCCTTTTTCCCAGCAGCAGAGGGAAGAGATGGTATATACACAGTATTTATGATATGCACTGACAGTGTACTGTACATAAACCAATACACATTGGAAACCAAGTCATGATTACCCCCCACCCCCCAAAATGAGCCTGTATGGTTTGCTAAGAGGCATGGCATCACTCCTGCCAACACCTCAATAATAATTTTATATGGTTCCTTTGGACCATTCTTTGAACATTAGTGCCTTGTTATTTAAAAATCAAGCTTCTAATCTTCATGCTTGCAAAGATGTAAATGTTATTTGGAAGGTTCAGGAAGCTGCATATAGTGTTTCTATTTGAAACACTCTGTGCAGCTATATTCTATTGGAATGTACTTGAAAGAATATTAAACTCCATTTTAGCGTGCCTGTCTTGTACTGGATAATCCACATTCCACAAAACTGACTCACTCAGTGGTTTATTTTTATGGATAAGCATAAACAACTCAGCACACTTCCACAGAAGTTGTTGAAACTGAAGGTTATGTACAGCATACATCTTTTATAAGTTATCAATACAAGTTTGCATGTGTTAAACACTCATTAGTTAAAGTCAAAGCCAAATCCCTTCATGTGTCTGTCCCCCGCTTTTCTTCCCAGGCTGGTACCCTCCACAAACCCACATGACCTTGACCAAGGTGACCCCCGCTGCATATTGCTCTGTCCTTATCTCCATACTAAGTTGTTCTCATAACATCCTAGCATCATCTTAACTTTCATTTTCTAGGCTGTTCCCTTTGTTCCCTACTATGAAACACAATGTATCAGCAAGTGGCCTTTTGATTACAATGGAGCAGTAATTACCAATACTTAAGCCTGGATACATAATTGTTCCTATTAGCAAAGATTATATACGTAGTAGCAGTTAGCAAAGAATGCACATTCAACAAGTTAGTATTTTCCATGACAGGCAAGTTTTGTGACCTGGCAATGACACATGGAAGAGGTCAGGATTTCCACTCTATCTGTAGATATAGTGGCTCGGAAGCAAACTTGTTCCTTCTGCCAGTTTTGCAGATCCCTTGTGCCTACACTGAACTAGTGATCAAGCTTTTGACATTTAGTCATTAAAAACTGGCATACAGATACCCGCATCCACCCTTGATAAAGTGCAGTCCAATTCTGTTTTGTTAGATAAAGACATTGATCTATCCAAGTAATCTTCTTAATATCCAGAAAATTGTTTTGCTCAGCATTGTGTTATCAACATGCTGGCTGTTACAGAGATAATGGGATATTAAAAAAAATCTGGGAAAAAAAATTGTTGGCAGTGCTTCATATAAGCACAGCAGAAGAGGAGGTGGAGCACAGGCTGAATATAGTAGCAATGGCAGAAGCTGTGGAAGTTAAAGCTGAAGGGGTCAAGAAAGAGAGTAGAGCAGATACATTGATTGATAAACTCTCTTCCCTAGACATTGAGGGGAACAAGTATTTGTGTAGGGGTCAAGTGTGGTTTCTCCCCTCTGTCAGTTCCAGTCTTTCTAGTTCCTCAAAGGAACTGTACAAATCAGTACAGTCATGTTCTTTTGCCCATAGCTGAAGACCCTCCTTTCTAAGTGAAAAGCATTATCTTATTATAGATTATTCCTACACCCATAGTCCTTAAAGCTATGCAGAGACAACTTTATTTGCAAAAGAATATTTTGAAAAAGAATAATGAGGGTGCTGAAGATACTGTTGAGGATGCTGTTGAGGGTGCTGAAGATACTGTTGAGGGTGAGATGAGTGTAGCATTTCATAAAAGGCACGGGCAAAAGTCTGACAGTAGCAGTTAAAACTGCCCTTTCTGACATATTGTAAATGACCAGTGGACAAACTCTGTGGATTACCCAGTAGCAATAGCTATATTTTTAATAGTAAAAACAAAGACATAATAGTCACACTGAAGTTGAGCAATGGGGAAACACAGACTTAGAATGGTTTCTTTAAGTTCTATCAAAGAGAAGGCAACAGTTAAAGGGAATGTTTCAATTGTAAGAATTCTTGCTGTTAAAGCACTCTAATTTGCTGCACTAAAGTTCATGTTGTAAATCTGTATTACTATTTATCTACCTTGCTTGGAGTTATCCCACACAGTATATTATACATAATATACATATGCTAAATTTATTACTTACTATATATGTGTGTTGCAAAGTGTACTTACGTGGTGTATAGTATACTTACATAGTGTATCTGCTTTCAGTTAAATGATTAGCTTGCAACATTTATTTATTTGCAAAAATTGTCATTCCTCGAAGGGTACAGGAGTTTTTTTTTTTTAAAAAAAAATCTTTGGGGGACCTTTTTTTAAAAAAAGAATAGGAAGGATTGTGGCTACATTTGGTGTTTGGTGTGTTTAGCTAGCAACATTTTTTTTTTTTGCAAAAATTGTCATTTCTTGAAGGGTACAGGAATGTGTTTTTTTTAAAAAAAAAACTTTGGGGGACCTTTTTTAAAAAAAGAGTAGGAGGGATTGTGGCTATATTTGGCTTGTGGATAACACTTTTCCTATATCTTGTTTAAGAGCAACCAAGTCAAAGTTGTTCTGTAGTCTGGGCACCTAGATTTGTTTTATGGTATCACAATGATAGCGGCTTGTGTAATAATAGAGCTTGATAGAGTTTCCCTGCTCTCCTGCTGAGAATTATGAGATTATTCTCATTTCATGTCAGGCACACGAGCAGACTTTCTTGCAAAGAGCCATCATACAGGTGTCATCTCCACCCTGGGAATGCCTCCTTCACCTTCTGGTCTTGTACCTTCAGTGGCTTTTCTTCTCAGCAGATGCTGGCCTGTCACAGTGGCAAGTAAAACTTGAGTGAGATATTCAGAGTGCTGGCTGGTTGCTCATATGGTCCTAATCTTTTCATGAGGCCCACGGTTCATGAGATTTCTTATCTAACTGCCTTTTTAGTACACTAGAAGCCTTTTCTTTCCCTCTCCCTCCCTCCTCCTCTGTCTTCCAGAAGAAAAAAGCAGGAGGAGAATTGGCTTGGGCTCTAATGAGCTTTTCCTTAAATCCCGTGGTGTCTCCTGAATTACAAGTTGCACATTTTAATTTTGACAGCCTCTAGTCTAATGCATTCTGCTTTCTTCCTCATGATGATGTAGTAATGGTGGCAGCAGCAGCAATAATAACAAAGGTATTAAGAATATTTTATTTTATATATGTATATATGGTCATATAATATATTAATAGTATTATAATTACCTTAGAGTTAGGCTGTAGCTTTCAATGCAGTCTACAGAGATATAAAACAACAATAAAATCAATGGAACAGCAGTGAAATACAACAAAGGTGACAACCAGCGCAGAATAAGCAGCAGTTAAGACAACAACACCAAAATGAATAGATGTTATAACAATATAAGTATATATAGTATAACAATGTAAACTATCCAAAGAGATAAAAACAATTTTATAATACAGTTACAAGGCAGTAAATTCATTGCACAAGTTAAAATGTTATTGTAGTAAGTTAAAAATCATGAGAAGATAATATCTATCTATCTATCTATCTATCTATCTATCTATCTATCTATCTCATTGCATAAATTAATGATAAGGTCTGCATAAGTTCATCACAAAGTCAACAATGAAGATGGAGGAGGTATGGGAATCTGTAGGAATTTGACAGTTGGGGGACTGCTGGTGAAAAGGCCTGCTTGCAAGTGACCCTTTCCTCAATATCAGTATGTGGGTGGAAAACATTATAAACACGTCTCTGATGATGATGTTGTCAAAGCAAGCCATATGGGAAAAAGTGGTCCTTCAGATACTGTTGCCTCAAGCATAGATCCAATGTGATACTTTTAATTTAATCATGACTCTAAAGATGATATAATGCTGATGTAATATCATCATAACTCTCTGTTCCAGTTGGTGCTCTTCATTCCATTTTTGTTTTTGTACTAGCTGAGGTTTCTGGACCATCTTCAAAGCTGGAGCTTCAAAGCAGCCTCACAGATAATGCATTGCAGTAGAACCTAAAGGCTGTGGGTTTCAAGAGTGAGAATAATTGAAGACAGGCTGTTATCATGTGCACAGGAATATCAGTTTATGCTAGTAAAAGGTGCTCTGTGAACTTTAGAGCAGGAGCGGACAATGGTGGAGGGCCCATTGGCTACCTCTGCCTAATTTTCAACCTCTTCTATATCTCTGGGCCATGTCTGTCCCCTTATTCCAAACCAGAAATTACAAGAATATAACTTAATATCCCCACCCCCCCCACACAGTATTTTGGGCCCAAAAAAGCCATGGGTCCCTGTTCTGAAATAACATTAGATGGGAGAATTACGACCCCTGAAACATTCTGGGGTTATGGCTGGCCATCTGGGGGCAAGATCATCATCAACAACAAAAAAGTCAGTAATTGGGTTGAAAGGGCCTCTCAAAAGCCTCTGTCAAGGCATAAATATCCCAGGCTGCCAAATTCTCACTCTTAGGTGGATTGCAGGCATTTCCTAAACAAGCTGAAAAAATCAGATATCCTGCCATTTCTTCATCAGAACATCCATTTTATTGCACTTTGTACAGTTTATAGTTCTATCCAGACACGAATTAAATATTTCTGCTCCTCCCTCAGCATCAAATGAGAAAGAAGAATAGAGATCAGATGAAAAAAGACAGATGTTGCTGAATGTCATCATTATGCCGGTGGTCTTTCATTCAAAATCTCAAGCTGACCTCATTCCTTGGTTTCACATAGATTTTAAATAATGTGAAGGACAAGACGGAACCTTGATGAACCCCAGACCGTAAATATAAAGTATTCCAGCAGGTCCCCAGGATCAGCTTCTGGAAAAGATTGTTGAAGCAGGAGTGGAATTATCCTTTCCATTCCCTGTTCTGACAATCTCTCTGAAATAATACTAGATTGAAGCTAATAAAAATGGTTAAGAAGATAAGGATGATCAAAAAGGGTCATACTCTCATCTCTGTCTCCTGGAAAGAGTCATCTACACAATTAGCAAAGAAATTGCCCTTTCTAAACCAGGACTAAAATCTTATCCAAAAATGAGTTTCATCCAAAGGTAGTTGGATGCTGCTGCTAGCTGCTAGCATTCAACAGTATCTAACCAGGCTGCAACATGGATACCTCTATAGGTTGAACTGCTGACATTGGGGAGTGTAGGGCCAAGATCTAACAGTATCCGAGATCAGTTGAATCAATACTTCACTGCCACTTCCTTCTGCAGCACTCTGTGGCTTCAGAAACCTTCTCCAGAGTCAACCTTGTAGAACAAGAAAAGCCTTCTGGAGTGTTTGAGTGGGGGCTGCTGGTTCTTGTAACAGCGGTAGAACCTAGAATTGAA
Source organism: Iguana delicatissima (assembly GCA_948472985.1). Taxonomy (NCBI): domain Eukaryota; kingdom Metazoa; phylum Chordata; class Lepidosauria; order Squamata; family Iguanidae; genus Iguana; species Iguana delicatissima. Next base: position 99,647 of record CAOKZL010001901.1, read on the forward strand.
TTATGTCAGGGGTATGCAAACTGCAGCCCTTGAGTGACAGGAGGCTCTTGGGCCTCAAATTGGGGCCATTGAAGTCCCTCAGAACCCACAGACCCTCCAGAATATTTTGGATGATTTTTTATACCAACCCCTCAAGGGCTCAAAATGCTAGAAATTCATCCCACCAGCCAGCCTCCTCATACTTAAACACTCATGGCGGGGAAAACACTCATGGCAGGGGAAGATTTTTGTAGTCTACTGGGGATTGTGGCGGGGGCAGAAATTGGCTCTCACCTTTTCTGCATTTCCCCATCCCTTGTTTATGCACAGCTCCATCATGCTTCAGCCTCAGCAGCTGATGAAATGCCCTCCCCTCTATTCTAGTTGTCATGGCTGTGGTTTCTGAGGGAGTATCTGGTTGACTTAATCCCCTCCTCCACTGCCATTCCCTATTCCTTAAGTTTCATGTCTTCTTTAGATTGTAAACCTGAGGGCAGAGAACTGTCAAATCAACAATTTGTAAGTGCCTCTCAGAGTCTTTTGGCTGAAGGGTGAGATGTTACTGTGTGCCTTCAAGTCATTTCCAATTTACAGAGACCCTAAGGTGAACCTATCACACAGTTTTCTGGGGCTGAGAGTGTGTGATATGTCCAAAGTCACTGATGGCTGAGTGGGGAATTGAACCCTGGTCTCCGGAGTTGTAGCACAACCCTCAAACCACCCTCAAACCACTACACCTCCTTGGGTCTCTTAAGAGTGGAGTATAAATACTCTATACAAATAAATAAATAGCATCAAAATGCAAACAACTTGTTCTCAAAGTATTTACAAAGAATATTACAGAAAGCTACCAAGGATTTTTTCACAAATTCCATTGGGCCAGAATCTCAAACATTCTCAACTATTCAGAACAGAGTTGCTGGAGAACATTGAAAGGATGCAACACAGGAGGCAAAGACATTACTTTTCTGCAAGACGTTATTCTTCTTCCCTCATGACCACAAGTGTTCCTACATTTATTCTAAGGATCTCTCAACTTGGTTTCTACCCTTCAACTCAGGATGTCCATGTAGAGAAATTTTATTTGGAACTAGTATATATACCTGGTGTTGCCCAGGATTTTTCTCATAGGTAATATTTGTTAGAAATACCTTAGGAATTACCTTACCTTACCTTAGGAATTAGATGCAGTTGAAATACTCAGATTTGAGAACGGGTGTGCCCCAGTCTGCCTTGTCTAGTACATGTAACTTTTCCCAATGTCCCCCAATCCAATCTGTATTCAGAGTTATTAACATACAGAGTTTGGGTTCCTGAGGGAATACACTGTCCTCTTTCTTGCTGCTAGTCCTTGTCTCCATAGCAACTGGCCTGAGCTCTCTGGCTGAGAATTCTTTTTTTTAATATTTTTTATTAAAAATATTATTTATTGAATTATAAGAAAAACAGACAAACAAAAACAAATAACCTATACAAAAACTAATACACAATACACAATACATATTACACAATACAAAATACATATTGCAAATACATGATAGATAATGCATCATTATATCCATGTATACATCTATCAACACATGAATTTGTACTTATAACTATATAAACAAATCTCATATTCCCATTCATTTTGATAATCTTAAATTCCTTAGATTCCTCCTTATGCTTTTGGTATACTGTTTATTGTTTAGTGAATATCCACAAATAAGGGTAAGTGACTTAACCTAATAACTAAGTACATCTTATATATATCTTATAATATTATCCCTTATTATCTCTTACTAGTACAAAAACATAGAAATCCAATATAATATATCTCTGAGCATACATCTACTTACTGTAAAGCATAAACAAATCAATACAATACAATAAACAATGCAATAAATGATAAATACATTCTTTAAAATATCCACATTCATACTCCAAACATACCTATAATTTCTTTCATTTACACCACTGGGAAAATACTCCTATTCTCCTTTCAATCCTGCTTTATGATTACATTTTCCCATAATCTTAACTGCAATTTGGGCAGTCTGATCTAAACAGGTACCTCAATCATTACATATTTAATTATAAATTCTGCCTGAACACTTTCCACTTCTATTTCTTCCTACATCATTATTTTAATAATTCTCATAAAATTGATCATTTTATATGTTATTTTCTAATATTAAAAATATAGAATATATAGTATTTAATAAATTTTCAGTAAGTATCTGTAGATAACAAAAATCTTATCTTAATGAAATTAATCATACAATCCTGTCAGTGCATGATCTCCCCATTTCTCTTTCCATAAGGGATTTAGAATTTCCCATTCCTGTCTAAAATTGCTGTTAGTTTTATTTTCTAACATTAATGTCAATTTGTCCATCTCAGCCAATTCATACAGTTTTTCTATCCAATCTTCTAACAATGGTATATTCGCATCCTTCTATTTTTTTGCATAAATAATTCTCGCTGCGTACATCATATAACATATTATTCTTGAGTATTTTTTCCTTACAATCATATCTATCCCATCAGATATATTCTGCTGATTATTCTAAAGGCCCCTCCCTAAGCTGCAAACTCCAGGATTCCACAGAATCACAGCCAGCCAATCATATGAGGTCTTTGCCTGCCTGACACAGACAAACTCACAAACAGACAAACTTTGACTTTTATATATTAGATGTTATATATGACTCACCTTGAATCATATTGAAGGCAAATAGTGACAACAACAATATGGACTACGACCCTGGAGATCAGGGTTCAGTTCTCCTGGTAGGCCATGGAATCCCATTGGGTACTTTTAGGCAAGTTATACACTCTCAGCTTCAGAAAATGCTATGATAGGTTTGTCTTAAGGTTGCTGTAAGTTGAAAGTGACTTGAAGGCACACAACAACAATAGGAGAATTGTGGATAGCATGTTTGTCTTTGATGAAATTTGTAAGACAATTTCTGATGATGTTCTCTCTTCTTTGCATTGTTTCTGTGTTTTGGACAGTTCCTGTTTTACTCTGTTTTTGTACACTTTCCCCTGTATAACTGCAGTTTATAGGAATGTAGGAAATTGCCTTACACCAAATTTGGACTATTTCTCCCATGGCAGCAACTCTTCCTGAGCCTTAGCCAGTGGCTTTCCCCATTTTTCCTCTCCATTTTTTTTTTTAAATTGGCAATGTTAGGGCTCAAATTTTGAACCTTATACATGCAAAACTTGGCTTCTGCCACTGAGCTATGGATTTTTCTCTGAGGATAGTTCATCATCTAGGGCTTTAGATGGAGGAAATGGTTCCCCGTCAGGTAAATTTAATAAAATGATGAGAGGATGTAACCATGCTATGAACTAATTTAATGAAAAAAATCACCGGAATGATAAAGTGTGTAATTATGCTAAATTTCATGACATTTGGGGGTCACAAATGGATTCCTTTCTCATGCTCAGATGACATCAGTTAATACCAGTTCTAGCTGTCTGTTAAGCAGAAGATTTGGCAACATTTTATATTAAATGGACATTAATTCATACTGAATTACTATGAAGCTCCTGACGAATTAGTTATCACAGCTAGGCACATGCCTGAGGAATTCTATTTCCCTAGTTAGGATATAATGCTAAGCACTAGATTTTAGAAGATCAGAGATCCCTATTAACTACAGAGCCCCATCCAGTTATTTTGTGGGGAAGAAATCTAGGCTTCAGTCCTATAGATACTTACCTCGGACTTAGCAGACATGTGTAGGATTGAGTTCTCAATGTTACTCTAACTATTTGTAGGCCCCATTCAACTTTCTGTAAATGTTTGTATGCATATGCTCATTCACATGCACACCTACACCTACAAAGGTTTGGGAAGACTAAGAGTGGCATGCTAGTGAAAGATGGGTTGCTGTATCTTTGGTCTGGGTCAGCTGTCTTTGGGTAAAGAATGCAAGAGAGCTCCGGCTCAGGACTTTTGTTAGAACTGCAGTGGTGATGTAATTTACTAACAAGCCAAGATAATTTATAGATACTATTAATTATAGCAAGGGAATGAGGTGATAACGGAGTTTTCAGATTTTCCTGTTGTTTATGACCAGTTAGCATATACTCAGAAAATAAAGAAGATAACCAGAGGAAGGATCAAGTATGACTTTTCATTGATGAGCTTGCTTTCATTCCAGCAGATGAAAAGACAAAATTTGGTTACGTTGCTAGTTCAAAGCAGAAGTTTGTCTAAAGACATCTGATACGAAATCTCATCTTTAGGTGAGACCAAATGATTACTCATAATTTACCTTCCTGTTCCCAGGTCATTGGGAATGGTCTTATTTATCTGTTTTTAGGGGTGTCATGTTTTGACTTTTTTTTCCCTTTAGTGGGATGGAGGGACATTTTTATTGGGATTGAGGAAAATGGAAGGGCTTGCAGTTCCAGTGGAAAGTTTCTTACTTTCCTCTCCACTTTGAAATATTCTTTTCTTATTCACTTTTCAAATCACTGACTTTGCTGTTGACTCCAGTGGTCGGTTCTCTAGCTACATCTTTATGAGTGGATCTTTAGCTACCTCTAAGGTCCTTTTTTGCCTCCAGGTGTCTCTTTGCGGGAGATTAGTGAACACAGACATTGTTGTGTGCCTTCAAGTAGTTTCTGACTTACAGCAACCCTAAGGCAAACCTATCATGGGATTTTCTTGGCAGCATTTGTTCAGAGAGGGTTTGCCTTTGCTTTCCTGTGAGACTGTGAGAATGTGTCTTGACCAAAGGTCACTTACCACTGTGGTTGTTGTGTGCCTCCAAGTTGTTTCTGACTTTTGGTGACCCTGAGGCAAACCTATCACCATTTTCTGTGGTTGAGATGTGTGGCGCACCTAAGGTCACTAAGAGGTTTCCATGGCCAAGTGTGGAATTGAACCCTTCAAACCACTATGCTGCACTGTCTCTACTAAACTAATTGACTGAAGTGGCTGCCCTACTGCTGGATCAGTGATCTCACTCACTGTGGGCAGCCTCTTTTCGCGCCATACAGTTGTAGCACTTCAGCTCCACTCTAATTGCCGTGGCTCTGTCTCATGGAACAATGAGATCTGCAGCCCAGGGAGGGATATTTAGAATTCTCTGCCTGAGGGCTCTAGTTACTTGCTAAACTGCAGATCCCCAGGTCTCCACAGAATGCAGCCATTGCAGTCAAAGTGGAATCAAAATGCTAACACTGTGTAGTGAGAAAGAGTCCCAAGTCTTTGGTCTGCTGAGTGGATTTGTTTTTTTTCTCCTGCTGCTATCTGTATTTGTTTTTGTTTTTCTTTACTGTTTTTTTAAGTTGTGTTTTTCTTTGGTTTTCATAAACACTATTCTCTTCCATGTCAAGTGAAAGGTGGGACACTTTTATGTGTCTAAGTATGCTATCAGTCATATATATATATATATGTATGTATGTATATATGAATGAACAAGATTTTGTTCTGTCACCTCGAGGAAGGATAGCATATTAATGTTCTTTCCAGAAGCATTCTAGAAAGAAAGAATGATCATTAGAACTTTGCTATTGTCAAAGGTGATGGCTTACAAATAGAGTGGGGAGCTTTTTGGAAAGAAAAACTAAAAATGAGAGAAAGCTTGTGCAACTGATCCTCTTGCCAGACTGGCCTGGCTATTCCACCCCTGGGTTCCTGTCACTCACCATGCCCTTTCCTGCAGTCCCTTCCTGGATTGGATACTTGGGCCTCAAGGTGACCCCGTATTGTGGACCAGTGGGTGTGTTGTTTTGGTGGGTTCTCTGTAGTAAGCATGACTAGGCTCTCCCCCAAACTTAATATGACCAGACAGTTACAGTGGTAAAACACACAAGTGGATGTTGATTAAGACACAAGAAAATAATGCACTGATCCTTGAGCTACTAAATTATTGAGAGCTCCCCAAGCCATAGTCAGTCCTTTCCTCTTTCTGACTGTACTGTCTCTATTTGATCTGTTCTTGTCCTTCTGAAATCTGTCCCTTAGCTCTGTGTTAGCTTTCCTTATCTCGAGGCTATCTTTCACCCATCTCCCTTGTGACAGAAACAAGCCTCAGTTTTTGTAACGTTTCCTCCTTGCAGGTCCCCCTTCGCAGCATTCTGGAACTGTGACTGCCTGCTTTCAGCCAGGCTTGCCCAGTTCACAGGTAGGAAGGCCTTCTTCTGTTGCAATCTCAAGCTGCTTTTCTGATCATTTTCTTTGGGCCAAAATTCTTTCCTGAAGTCAGACCGAAACCCAGAGCCAGATGAAACGAGCCCAACTCCAACATTAGGTTGCATCTTTCTCGAACATGTTTGCTACTTATTTAGGATACAGAAAATCCCCAAAGACTACAGCATTTCCGTACTACACTGTTATAGTGCTATTTTTCCACTTTCAATATCCTATGGAATCTTGGAATTTGCAGTTTAGAGAGGGGCATTTGGAATTCTCAGCCAGAGAGCTCTTTGGCCTCAGTAAACTACAAACTCCAGAATTTCACAGGATGTCAAAAGTGGAATAATAGCACTATAGCAGTGTAGTGCAGAAATGGCCTAAGGCACTATCCATAGTAAAAACTGCTGTGAGAGGCGGGTAGGTGGTCCCAGTCCAAATTAGACTCTACATTTCTAAGATTTCAGTGTGACTGTCAGCTTTTGTCCCCGTAAGATCGAAGAATCTTATTATTTTGGCTTTAATAGCTAAGATGATTTAAGAACTAGATTTTGATGGATTGGATCATAAATGTTGCATGCTATCATAGAAGACTAGAAATTATTTCAGAGTCTCAAATACTGCTTCCCGCACACAATTCTCAGGTCTAAGTATAACCAATTTGTGATGTGGCTGAGGATATATGAGGTAAGGATCCCTGTCTTTCAAAATGGCTGTGAATTACACATGAAACACAGTCATTGATGTCATGAATTATTTATGTGCATCGCCAATCTCTTTACAGACAAGAAGAGAATAAAGAAGAAGACTTGTCTGTGATACTTCCTTTCTTTCCTTCAGTTTAGTTATTGGGGTATTGAAAGGGTCCTTCCTCCATTGGAGATACCAGATCGTGATGAATAAAACATTGTGGCCTCTTACAAAATATTATTCCAGTTTTCTCAGCAGTTTGTAATCCTCTGGGGGAATGACTCCTTTCCCATCATCTCCCTCCCCACCCCCTTTAACATCCTCCCTCCCACCATACTGGTTGAGAATGTGTTGATTCAAGTGAAGTTGTGTTAACCACATTTCTGTGGCTTAGACAAGCAGGCCTACACACAGAAATGTCCTCTTCCATGTATGTGAAGCAAATGCCACTCAGTGGCTGGGTCCCATAGTATGCTGATCTTACTCCTTAAAAAATAGAACAATCTGGAAAGATGCCTTTTTGAGCCTGAGACCTTTAAAGACAGCGTGAGAATTCCACGTTTTTCCTCTTTCACGTTAAAGAGGAAAACCTTGCAAGCATTTTTTTGGCAGCTTACAGAGGAACAGCTTTTGTAGTTTCTACTTAAATATTCTGTTTATAAGCTTCTGCTGCATGGCAGTCTGATGAGCATTATTCCATACTCTGGCTATGTTGTATCTGTCCAGGTTTTTTTTTTTTCTCCCACGGAAGGAAGAGTGTTTGCAGCCCTGCAGCATACAGAGCTGAAGTGACTCAGAGTTAATGCGATGAGCAGAGATAAAGTGCATCTACTGTTCTGCATGCTGTCAAATTACCATTTTTAAAGCTCTCGGTTCCTGTATTATGTATTAAAGGAAACCTTTCATTTGAGGGCATTCTGCAGTAAATTGGATCACTGTTCAAAGACAATTACTGTGTTTCAACACTGCATCTCAACGTTGATTGCAGACTACTGTACATAGAGCAGTAACCATTTTTTAACTTCCCACCTTGGATCAGATCAGATTAAATGAACTTGTTTTCCTCTCTATGTTGACATTTCTACAAAAGCAGAAATGTCATCTGCGATCATGCTGAAATGTGATTGAGCATAGTAAAGCTTACTTCTGAGTAGAGATGGCAGGACTGAATACTTTTGATAGTTCCAGCTAGTATAGGCAAGTGCAACCTGCCATTGAATGGTGGGTGCACACTTGGGTAAATCTCATTGATGCAGTGGGTCTGCTTACTGGGACTACCAGTAGGAATTTGGTCTAAGAGTGCAGAGGAATGCCAACTTAATTTGGAAATAAGCCCCATTGAATAAAGTAGAGAGGAATGACTCTGTCAAATATGTGTAAGGATCTGTGGAGGAGCAGGCAAATCTGACAGCGCTGGTTTCTTTCAGTGTCTCATTTTGCCGTTCTCAGGTATATTTTGCCCTGCTTCTTCATCAGCTTGCAATTTTTCAGAAAGTCTCTTTGGAAATTTGTGTACATTATCATGCGTGTTCCTCCTAATGTGCACAGTTTGCCTATTGTACATAGTTTTGCATCCAATCTCCATTAATAAAGTATATTTCATATATTATTTTTCACTACCGGACAAACTTGGGGGTGCAGTTTTTCCTCTCTGTCTGTCTGTCTGTCTGTCTGTCTGTCTATCTATCTATCTATCTATCTATCTATCTATCTATCTATCTATCTATCTTATCTGTTGCTGTATGGTATTTTTGATTAGATTGCACTGCAAAATTTGGAGACATTTTATGCATCAGAGGACAGCTGTGCTTTACTGTGTCTTTTAGTTTGGAAAGCATGAGTTAGAAGAAATTTCTATCCCATATCCGGTTCTGAGTAGTCATGAATGGACTTGTCTTGTCCAGCATGGAGTTTACTGTGATTACTCTGACAATCCCTTGGTTGCTTCTTATGATACTACTACTTTTGAAAAATAAAAAAGTCACCATAATTGTGCCATTCACTACTATTTAACAGTTGCACAATTTCAAAAGCATCCCATTAGCTCCATATACATTCAAAGTGTGATTTTCAAGGTGTTATACATACAGGTTGAAAATGACATTTGTGTATATGGAGCTAATTGGACACTTCTCAAGGTGTTCTGTATACAGTTATAGGGCCAGTGTGGTATAGTGATTTGAACATTAGACTACAACCTTGGAGATCAGCATTTGATTCTCCACACAACCATGGAAACCCACTGGGTGACTTTGAGTGCTTCACACAGTCTCAGCCTCAGAAAACCCCATGATAGGTTCGCTTTAGGATTGCCTTAAGCTGGAAATAACTTGAAGGTACACAACAAAAGCAATGTATTACTACTTTATTACCATTTTAATTTTTAACCACTGTACTAATTATTACTACTTTAACAGAAAATTTGGTACCAAAGGCAGAAACAACATTGAAGGAACAGAGATAGTTTCCTACACTACACAAACACATGCACATACAAATACACACACACACACACACACACACACACGAACAGCAATTCAAGATGTTTCAGCAAACTAGCATTCACTCGTGAAATGAGAAAACCAGGTCAGTGAAGCCTTGCATAAGTAAACAAAAACATTTTGAATCTTCTATAGACCACTTGAAAGCTTCTTCCAAAATGCCTCCAGGGATTTCTTTTTTCTTTCACCACTTTCCACTTTACTTACCATTTCCCTTTTGGTGGCCACATTTATTGATCTATCTTTTTCTAACATGGCGATGGGGAGGCGGGGGGACTGATGACACAGGCTTATTTGCTCTTGCTTTTTTTTGTCTCTGTTTGCTGTAAAAGCATGCTCAGTAATAGCCTGAAGGCAGCTGCTGCTTATTTTGCCTATTATAGGCACACACGCATAGCTACAATAGAATTGGCTAGAGTAGAATTTTGTTGTCTGCCAGCTCAAAATTTATTGCATTATTTACTAAAGATGTTGTGCTACAACTAGACACTGAAAGTCTGTGTTTCTCCAACCCTCCTTTACCTTCCTCTCAGCACTGATGCTGGTGAACAAACTTCCATCTAGCAGAAGAGAGTTTGAAAAAAGGAGGCAGGGTTGGACAGATATAAAAAGATTTCGTGAAAAGGAGGTTCGTTGTCAGAGGCTTTGTTAACTGAAGCGTGCCTGTAGTATCACTGACTGTCTGACTTTAAAACACCAACCTTAAGCCAAGTTCATTTTCTCTAAGGCCATTTCCGCACTAGACTGTTATAGAGCTATTATTCCACTTTCAACCTGTGGAATCCTGGGGCTGGCAGGTTAGGGAGGGACCTTAAGAGCCCCTTCCTAAACTGCCAACCCCAGGATTCCATGGGATGTTGAAATTGGAATAATAGCGCTATAACAGTCTAGTACAGAGTCTCTCTAATTTTTTTGTTAGAAGGAGATATTGGTTTATGTTATATATTGCTTTAAATCTGGGGCAACTTGTGATCCAAGCAGAGTGATAGCCCACCCAGAATGGTAGGTTTAGTTTCCCTACCCCACTTGGGCAACACACCTCCTGTGTTTTTATTGTTTCTGTATTTTATCCGTAAGTTTGTAGAAACTTTTACACAGAGACATCCTAGAAACAGAATAAATAGCATAAGTGTAAACTATTAACTAGCTGTATTTCAAGGTCAATTGAGGTCAATGTGCATATTTTCTTTTTCTCTGAGGGTTATTTGGTGCATCGGAGATATGTTTTGCTAGTAGCTTGATCTGTATTTCTAAATGCTGTTGAGAGAAAGCAGCAGGTCGTATTAATACAGATAATTACTTGGTCTTCTGTATTGTTCGATGAAGGACTTCGTTTCAAGTCTTCTTTTTTACATTGTCATTCTTGTGTGCCTTCAAATTATTTCTAACTTATGGTGACCCTAAGATGGGGTTTCTATGGCTGAAAGTGTGTGATGTGCCCAAGGTCACAGTGAGTTTCCATAGGGGATTAAACACTGATCTTCAGGGTCATAGTCCAATACGCAAACTGCTAGACCATGCTGGCTCTCTTGTTACATTGTACATAAGTATTTTAGTATTTTCTGCTTCAGGATTCTGTTTTCTCCTGAGTAGAAAACAGGTTATTTGTGTACAAAAACTTATTTATTTTGCTCCATGGAAAAATTCCTCTTCAACACTTCATGATATTGTATACCAGGAGAAAAGTGCATAAAATTCTTCCTGATCTATTATCCTTCCTAATGAGATTTCTCAAATGTTGAAAAACAATTTTTTAAAATCTGAGTATGAGTAATTATGGGTATTCTACCCATAAGTACCTACCTACAATCTACCTATGTATTTTCCCTATATATATTGTGTACTTATAATGTATCCAGATATATAATGTATAATGTGTCTGTAGGTATGGTATGGTGCTGGAGAGGAAAGGAGGGGAGATAGGTGTACTTGAAAAGACATAAACCATGCTACAAGAACAAATGAGTGTTGACATAACGGAATGGGCAAAGAGGGAGTCAATAACTGCTCAACAAGGTCTGGGAAAATCTGGGAATGGAATCAGCTGTGGAAAGAAAGTGCTTTGATTAACTAACCAATGAAAGTTTAGCATGAACAAGTTATACATGCATAAGTTCACTGTGACACCAAATGCAGAATCATAGAGTTGGAAGAGACCACAGGGGCCATCCAGTCCAACCCCCTGCCATGCAGGAACACACATCAAAGCACTCCCAACAGATGGCCATCCAGCCTTTGCTGAAAAACCTCCAAAGAAGAAGACTCCACCACAATCCATGAAGGCAACATATTCCACTGCCAGACAGCCCTGACCATCAGGAAGTTCTTCCTGAGGTTCAGGTGGAATCTCCTTTCCTGCAACTTGAATTCATTGCTCCTTGTCCTAATCTCTGGAGCAGCAGAAAACAAGCCCACTCCCTCTTTGACGTGACATCCCTTCAAATATTTAAACATGACTATCATGTCCCCTCTCAACCTTCTCTTCTGCAGACTAAGCTCCCTAAGCCGCTCCTCATAGGGCATGGCTTCCAGACTCTTCACCATTTTGGTCGCCCTCCTCTGGACACGCTCCAGCTTGTTGATATCCTTCTTGAATTGAGGTGCCCAGAACTGGACATAGTATTCGAAATGAGGTCTAACTAATGCAGAATAGAGCGGTGCCATTACTTCCCTTGATCTAGACACCATACTCCTATTGATGCAACCAAGAATCACATTGGCTTTCTTTATTGCCGCTTCACACTGCTGACTCATGTTCAGCTTGTGATCTGCCAAGACTCCTAGTTCCCTTTCACATGTACTACTATCCAGCCACACATCTCCCATCCTATATTTGTGCATGCCATTTTTTCTGCCTAATTGCGGGACCTTACATTTCTCTCTGTTGAAATTCATTTTGTTAGCTTTGGCCCAGCTCTCCAGTCTGTCAAGATCATTCTGAATTTTGATCCTGTTCTATGGCATATTAGCAACCCCTCCCAATTTGATGTCATCTGCAAATGTGATCAGCATGCCCTCTACTCCTTCTTCCGAGTCATTGATGAAGATATTGAATAGCACTGGGCCCAGGACAGAACCTGCGGCACCCCACTAGTCACTTCTATAAACTTCAGAGTGCTTTCTTTGAAACAGAGGTTATCTTGTACATCACATCACCTGAATTGCAAAGAATGCCATCAGGCCAGCAAGGGACACAAAATGTCCCTTCCTCCAAATTTCCACCTTTCCTGAAACTCATTCTCAGTCTGAAAGGCAAGGATAGCAGGAAGAGATGCTACTGCTATTTACAGTGGAAGACCTTCACACAGGCACCATCACTGAGCTTAACCTGCCTGGAAAAGTTCATGTAAAGTTGTTGGGAGGAAGACAATGCATATTGTGCGCTTCCTTAGAGAGGAGTAGAATAAATACAAATAACAGATAAAGAAGTAGGGACAAGTGAGTGCTGAGCAGCCTGAGCTTGGTAGAAATACGTGGGCGGGAGGGGGGTAGTCCAGGCTGCTTATTACTGAGTGCATTTGCAGTTTGATCCCAAGTTAAATATGGATTTCTGCCAGGGAAGAAGAGGTGAGCAGATTTGCTCTTATCTAAACAGAATAGTCAGTGTCTTGGCAGGGTGCTGGGAGTCTAGATTGTATTTACATTTGCAAATAGCATGTTCTTTATTCACACACATTCTTTCCAACTGACTTACGCCAAATGTGAAGCTGTCTCTGCATTTTATGCTGCAGCAGAATCTGTCCCAGACACATTAACCACGTGCCGACAAATTGAACTGGCTGCTCGGAAGCTCCCGGAGGAGTGCTTGATTGCCAATTACACTGTTTCTCCCTTCTCTCAAATTGCTAAGAAACAGTAACCCGCTTGATTTAAGATTATTTCCATAGCTCATAGCCTGTACACTAGGCAATTGCTTTATTATATTCAGGCCTCTGAGAGTATTGTGCCAGCATCAATTGTGTTTTGAGGCCTTACTTGTAATGCTCCCAGTTTGACTCCCATTTATTAACTTTCCTTGGGCTGCATTAACTGTGCACCTTATTGGATAATTCTGCCAGCCTGCTGTTTCATTTTTTTTTAAAAAAAAAACAGCGACAAAGAAAACAATGTATAGGAATTTTTTTCTTTTTTATTAAAAAAAAGATATGCATTGAGAATAATTCCTTGGGCATATCAATTAACCTTTAATCAAACAAACAACTTATAGGATGTTAGAAGTGACTATGCCAGTGTCTGTAAAAAATTAGGTTCTTGGGTCAAATACTGCTAGAGATTGTACATTAAACTTAGGTAGTATAAATCTATGTTATAGTTACACAGTGGTTGTACTACAACACCCTTTGGCTGAATACTGACCCTATGGAATTGATTGTGTATCTGCTAATGCGCTTGCTCATTGTCTTCTTTGTGCAACAGGGCTATTTCTGCAATTCCAGTAGATCAAATGGTACATTGAAGACACTGACAGATTGTTATACTTACACACCATTCAAGAATACATACCTGCATACCTAGACTCCTGTTGGTGAGCCTCAACTAGAGGAGACCCACTGCATTGATTGCTGAATCTTAAATTGTTGAACCCAGCTGATTCAGTGGTCCTGTTGTAGTCAGGACTCATAATAAAGTTTAGACCGTGTGAAATGGATGCATCTATTATACAGAGGCCAAAGAAAAAAGTACAACCACCAGTTTAAGAGAGGTTACACAAGTGTATGACACCAACAGGATTCCATCCTTGGTTAAATTGCAATTTGTTCCGTTTCTTTTGAAAACCCTTAAATGTTTTTTCCTATGAAATAATCCCAAGATTTGCTTTGAGTTCCATTTGAGCCATGCTTAGTTGTCTTACTGAAACATTTTTGGTTCTCCCAAAGATTTGTCACACCTTCCAGATACTGCGGTGTATCAAAGTTTGCTGCAGTTTTTTCTTTAGGCAGAAATTTCCTCTGGAAAAATTTGTGCACATCAGGAGTAAGTGAAAAGCTAATTTGACTTTTTTAAATATAATTTAATATAAACATTTTTTTTTCCCCTTTAAACAATCAGCAGTTTAAACTTGAGATTTTAAAAATGTGAAATTGGGAGTAAGAAAACCTGGCATGTTTTAGTGATTAAAGATGAATGGTGGAAGGAAGAAGTGGCAGCGTTAATTCACCATTATGAACATGTTTGAATGCATGAGGATTTAAGCATCTGGAGCCCTCAGGCTAGATAGGCCGGTCTGTTAGTTTTGCCTTTTCTCGTGTTCGTGCATTTTAGAACCTCAAGTTCCTTTTCGCCTGTTCAGCACTATGCATGTGGTTGAATACATAGGGATTCCGTCTCAGATGTTTAAGACCTGATGCGTTCAAACCCTCTCACTGGATATATCAACCAGTCAGTTTTTCTTTTTTCACATTTATGTGTTTTAAAGTCTTTAATTCTTCCCCTCCTACGTTCTTTGCAAAATAAAAGGAGGGGAGGAGAGTATAATTTTTTGGCTGTTATATTTTAAAAAACATACACAAAACACATTTCTCATCCTTTCCTAATCTAAGTGTCAAGTTTTGCAGATGTGTAATATTCAAACTTGATGGCATGCACCTGTATTTATACTTGGGCAAGAGTACTGGAGTGCAAACAGTAATATGAGAGGCAGCCTTTTGTAATGTTTTACTCCTCACTGTTGTATTCTACTGAGCAGCAATCTGGCACACTTCAGGTGTGTTGGGCTTCAACTCCTGTCATCCTGTTTCAGCATGTCCAATGCCCGGGGTGGCTGGGGATGAGGAGACTTATTGGAGGGCATCAAGTTGGGGTGTGTGTGTGTGTTTGATGGAGAACGTTCCATTTTCTTCTGCTGCTCTTTGCTTTATTTCCTTCCTGTCTTGCCCTACTTTGCTGAAAAAGAAAAAAAAAGTGAGATTCATATAAATAGAACAATAGGAAATTCATTTAGATACTTTGCTGAGCTCATCAAGCAAAACATACAATGCCAGTGCCAGCCTGTTTTTAAATATAAATGTGAAATAATAAAATCTGAATGTGTACACTTACTGTCATCATCCCAGTATAGGCTGGGAGGTGTGTTGCTGATTCTATTGAAAAAATAATGGAAAAGTTTTTTTATTCTGCTTCCCTGCCCCTATGTGAATTCCATTCAAATCCTTTGTTGAGGCATTCAGTGTGAGTGCGGTATGGCAGAAGAGGTTTTTCTTAGTGGACAACAGGAAAGCGTTGATGTGACCTTGAGTGCAACTGCAAGAATGTTTTGGCTAGACAGCTTCGGAAGGTCTTGCCTTGTCAACTTGAGAAGGATGCCTGCTGTAAATCTGATTGGATCACCCCATAGGGTCTGGGGTGATGTTAAGCCCTTAAAAAGGCTTGGGTATGGCACTGTACTTTACCGTTTGGGTCAATTCCTGGTGGTCATGCCACCCTACTGACTGATTTATGAAATGTATCTAGACATGCTGCCGGTTTGTGTTTTTACCTGCTGACTTATTGTTCCTGTCTTACTGCTTCCTGGCATGCTGCCAGAAGCCCTAACTTTAGCCTTAGTGTGCTTAGGTAAATAAATAGCCCTGAGTTTATCTTTTTAAATCTCCGGAACTTTTTTGGCCTGCCTGGAGCAGCTTGGTTGCAGCTGGACATCACTGCCCTGTTAGCACTCTGCACATGCTCTGAGGAGTTACCGTGTGCTACCCTGACATGCTTGATTCCTATATTTGCCATCTACTCTAGCAAGAGTGTGACCTATCATAAACATGTTAGGAATTCTGTCAACACTGAGATTTGTGGGGATGGTTTTGTGAACTATTAAATTGTCAAGATGTTGGTGGTTGGGTAGAGGCCATTTTGAGTATAACCCAGATTTAGGAACATGATACGGTGCCATATGCAGTTCTGAGATGAAAACACTCAGAGGTACCACCACCAAACTTCAAACGAGTTGAAAGCTTGTCAGGTTTGATGGATGCAAGAGAAATGGAGAACCCTTTTCCTTAATTTCCCTTGCTCATTCCTGACCTTTACTTTTTTAAGAGGAGAAACTTCAAGCAAGCTGAAGGCTTGTCAAGTTTGATGAGTGCAGGAGAGATGAAGCCATCAATCTCCCTTGCCCATTCCTGATCCTCATTTTCCAAAAGATTAAGTAGGCTGTAGCTTTGTGGTAGAGCACTTACTTTGTGTGCAAAGCACCCCAAGTTCAGTGCTTGGTGTCTCAACACAAGGCTGGAATAGAATGACCTCTGTCTGAAACCCTAGAAGGACTGTGCAGATTATTAAACTGGATGGGCGGGTGTTCTAATTTGATATAGGACAGCTTCACTACCTCTGTATGACCCCCCATCGACAACATCACTGATGTGGGAAGTGAGAGGTCTCTGGATTCATGGGTTTTTAATGGTTTTGTGAAACATGAAGCTGTCAAATTGTTGGTGATTGGTCAGTGGGGATTTTGAGTTTAGCTCAGATTTTACTGTCTAAACACAAATCACTGGAACACTTGTCCTGGCTGGAACAAAGTGGTAGATCTGCTTTTCCAAATCTAGACTTTGATCCTGTTTCTAAAACTGGCCTTATTAAACATTAGGCCTTATTGCCACCTTGCACTGGGTGTGCAACTGCTTTAAACATTGAAACATATGTTAGCTGCTTTAAATTGAATAGTTAAAACATGAGTGTATGTGTGTGTGTGTGTGTGTGAGAGAGAGAGAGAGAGAGAAGTCTACATTTATCTTATCCCAGTTAGAGGAGACTCATTGACTCAGTTGCTGAATGGTAAGTTAACACGTATGTAAATCCCTTTGGCCATTTCTGCACTAGGCTGTTATAGTGCTATTATTCCACTTTCAACATCTTATGGAACCTGGGGTTTGCAGTTTAGGGAGGGGCCTTTGAGGCCCCTCCCTAAACTGCAAACCTCAGGATTCCATAGGATGTTGAAAGTGGAATAATAGCGCTATAACAGTCTAGTGCGGAAATAACCTTTGATTCACAGATTTTACTCTTGATAGGTAGACTCAATGAATCAAAGGGAATCTACCCAGCAAGAATAGAATTAATGAATCAATGAGATTTACAATAGATTCAGTGGGTCTGCTTTAGTTGGGCATAGGAAATAAAATACCCTAAAGGTACCAGATCCTGTCAGATCTTGGAAGCTAAGCTAAGCAGGATCAGTGTTCCTTTCCTAAGCAAATCCTATGAAATTACTGGGGACATCATAATTCTACAGGTGACTGTAAGATACATACGTGCATACTCTTGATGAGATAGGCAGATGGATTAAGCTCACTGAAGGTCATGGAGTATACTTTTATATAAGCACCTATAGAATCTGTCCCCAGCCTAGAAATCCCATAGTCTCTGACTGTTAGCCATGGCCATTGAGGTTGATGGGATTTGTAGTACAAAATACAGGGAGTACAGGTTAGGGAGTTGGATTTATAGAATGAACTTGCCTAAATGGTTTTCTGTTCTGACTCAGCATAATCTGTAGATCTGTAGTGGTTTTTACTTTTTAAATTGTTCTGTGCCCATTATTTGCATTCACTGAGAGTCCTTTCCGAAATTAAGCAAAATGCTAACCTTTGTGTTTTAATACACCACTTTAAAGGCTGTGTTGTGATTAATTATCTAAAGAAGAAGTGCTGATCTGCTGTTTGCGAGATAAAGTTGACGATAATGTTTATACCAGTTTTCCCTGATGTACCCATTTGTATCTCATGAAATTTATTTTTCTTACAGTAGCATGAGTGTCTCTGATGAAGGCTGTTTATCCCACTGTATATAAATATAATGAATTGAGTTTTTGTTTGCCTAATGAGCTAGTTAAATTTTACCCTTTTGTTTGACAACTCATATAACTCACTGTTTCTCCAAACTTTTCTATAAACATGTTGGTGAGCCAGAGGCTTTGGTTTACCCAACCATAGATTTGC
Organism: Iguana delicatissima; assembly: GCA_948472985.1. Taxonomy (NCBI): domain Eukaryota; kingdom Metazoa; phylum Chordata; class Lepidosauria; order Squamata; family Iguanidae; genus Iguana; species Iguana delicatissima. The sequence goes on from CAOKZL010001901.1 coordinate 117,883, forward strand.
CTTTCAAAGTTTTTTAGGGAACAAATTTGTCAAGTGCAAGGCCCTGTTATGTGGAGGACATTGTGAGAGAGACGGAAATGAGGAATGTGACAAGAAGACACCGCATCTTCCAAACTCAAATTGCTGTCTGCTCCAAAACATGAAAGTTGGGAAACTTTTGCATTAAAATGTCAACCCATCCCTAGCTAGACCCATAAGCAAGCCTGACCTAGAGGCCAAGAGCAGGGAATACTGTTTGGAACTACTGTTACTGATATGAAGTGGTTTTCTTGTTGCTGTGTCTAGTTTTCCTTCCATTATGTCCTTTCCAGAGCTGAATAGAGTGATATATTGTGTGAATGCCTGATAATCCTTACTTTTTCAGTTTTAGACCAGATAGAGTTTCATAAGGGATTTCTTGACTAAACTTTTTCAAAATCTTGAATAAAACTGTACAGGTGGAACCTGTAATATAATATTGCAAAATGTGTTGTGTAGACTATGCTGTAACATAAAAATGAATTTACTACCCTGCTGACATGGAGACGACCGACTGTCACTGAAATTAGACAATTTGATTGTCAGGTATGGTTTATAAAAGTGGGCTTCAGGTGGTATCTCAGTCCTTGGAGGACAGAAGAATATCCAGGAGCTGGAGCACTGCTCTCAATATACAAACCAACATTATAGTTTCTGGTTTTGGTAATCATGGTTGTTGTCTCTCCAAAAAGCAGGAGTGAATGGTTTCTGGAGAAAGTTGGTAAACACATGCACTTTATCCCATTAAACCAACTGGAGCTTCATTGGTGAACTGTTGTGTTGTACAAAAGCACCCACCACAACATTAAATGGGACTTCTCCCTGGATCTCAAGGAATAGGATATTGTTGACCTTGCAATCCTAATAAAGGTATCTTGGTGCTTTTTTTGCAATACAAAAGTGTTTGTTAGTTGTGTATGTGATATGATATAGCTTGACTAGTCTGTGTAGCAAGCTCACTGTGAAAGCCTAAATATTGTGTCAGTTGGTCCATTCGGATAATTAAATTGCAGTGTGCAGATTTGGAAACTTAGATCACAATTAGCCACCTTGAATTCCATTATGGGAGAAGAAAGGAGAGGTAGAAATCTGATAATGAAATCAATAAATTGTTTGGAAAATGGTTCACCAGACAGGTGAACCTAGGTATGTTATAAAGTGGGCTGAAAGTTTTCAGGTTGTGTTGTCATTTCAAGCACTGCAGAAGCATTATTTTGCTTTCTCTTTAACATTCAGCTATTTAGACACTTTCTCAGCCTTTCAGTACTGTTACATTCAGGAGGATGACTGATGGATTTGACAACCCTGTCCAACTGGGATTCTGCATGCCTCCATAAGTGAGGAAATTTTGACAGCCTCAAACTGTAGGATGACACTGCCTTGCAAGTGGGAAACTAAAGTAAATACAAGTAAATGCAAGTGCCTCTAACACATTCTGTTAGAATAGGAAGTTTCTTATCTATTTTCTATCAATTTATCTATCAGTCTATCTATGTAAGTCAGGGGTTGGCAACAGCTTAGGGGCCGGGGCCATTTTCTCTCCCTGGCAGCACTCTACCCTCTGCACAGGCCATCGCCATGCAATAAAATACTTTGGTTTTCCTTCATTGTTGTTTTTGTGTGTCCTTCAGTTGCTTCTGTCTTGTGGCAACCATAAGGTGAACCTATCACAGCCCTTTCAAAATGGTGAAAACAGAGATATTGATGAAAACAAAATGGGGATAACAGAAGTATTGGGATTCTTGAAAGTGGATGCCACGCTTTCATGTGTTTTTCTGCAGTTGAGGGGCTTGCTGTGTGTTTTTTCAGTGAAAAAATTGGGAAGTTTGAGGAGCTTGGGAGAACTGGTGGAGAGGCTTTCAAGGGTTGTCAAAGTGTGATGGAAAGGTCATATGTGGGTTGTAGCCTACCCTTTCTTCGCTTCTGTTATAGATAGAAAAAAAAATCGAGAGATTTCCGAAGCGTGTTGGCTCATTTGCTCACTAATAAGAGCAACGTAGTTGGTGGGGTAGTTCCCCAACAAATTTTGTTTATCCTAGGCAATGATATTATTATTTATTTTAAATATTTATATGCTACTTATTGAACAAAGTTTTCAGAGCTGGCTACAGGCTTCCCCCACTCATCTAACAGGTGAGGGACCAGAGTACTGTGAGAAAACAGAATTGGTTGAAAAGTGAAACCCATGTTCTGTACTGTAGGGAGCACAAAGGACCTACAGAGGCTCAGTTGGGACCGACAGTATGCATGTTGCTTGCAAAGTCTCTCGGGTGGCTTAGCACTTTTTTCCCCTCTCTCAGCTCACTTTGCAGGCAGTGCACGTGTGCAAGCAGTTGCAAGTGAGCCTCTGTCGACAAAAAGAACTGATGGAAGAGTAGAACCCCCATCAGGTCTAGAAGGACATGGTCAAGCTGGAGCAAGTCCAGAGTAGGGTGACCAAAATGGTGAGGGGCCTGGAAGCCATGCCCTATGAGGATAGACTTAGAGAGCTGGGTATGTTTAGTCTGCAGAAGAGAAGGTTAAGAGGGGACATGATAGCCATGTTTAAATATTTGAAGGGATGCCATATAGAGGAGGGAGAGGGCTTGTTTTCTGCTGCTCCAGAGACCAGGACAAGGAGCAATGGATTCAAGATGCAGGAAAGGAGATTCCACCTGAACCTCAGGAAGAACTTCCTGACGGTCAGGGCTGTCCAGCAGTGGAATATGCTGCCTTGGGGTGTAATGGAGTCTCCTTCTTTGGAGCTTTTTAAGCAGAGGCTGGATGGCCATCTGTTGGGAGTGCTTTGAGGGTGTTCCTGCATGGCAGGGAGTTGGACTGGGTGGCCCATGTGGTCTCTTCCAACTCTACATTTCTATGATTCTATGATCAGATTAATAGAACTTGGCATTAATTTGGGAGTACCAAAAGAGAGAGTTGTCAGATAACAGAAAGTCAAAAGGTGGAGACATCCTGTATAGTATTTTCAATATACAGCAGGGCAGAGAGTCAATGAGTAAGAATTTCAACAGGGACCACTTTTGGTTTTGTGGTTGCTTTTCCTGCAGTTACTCTAGGATCTTTAGGAGCTCTCCAGGTATTAAACCTCTGTTAGGATAGACCTCTAGCTTTGGGAGAGCTTCCATACAAGGTGAAGCAGATGCAGGAGTCAAAGCCATGAAACCAGAAGTGAATTCACTGTCCCTACAGAAAATTCATGGGCTGCCTTGAGGGTTGCTGCTGATGCTGTAACAGCTTCTGGAATCTGGTGAGAAATGCAAGAGATTTTAAAGATGGGACATCAGTGTTCCAACTGCCTCTGCTGCTACAATTCTGGGCCACAAGAGGTCTCAGAAGAAATCTGTAGCCTAGAAGTGCCTCGAAATATTTCCCATGAGATGTAAAAGCCCTTCAGATTAGAGTGGGAAGGAGAGGCTTATAGGATTTCAAAACACAGCAAACCAAGTTACAGCATTGACAGCATTTCTCATTGGGGTGCATAGGAGTTTGTCATTTCCTGTTCTTCCCAATTTGGTACATTGAGAACTAGGTTTGTGTAGAGGTCTTCGCCCCAGGTCCAAAGTACATGCCAGACCTAAATTGGAAGCATTTTACTGCAGCTTCAGCACGTTGATTTTGAATTGGGGAAGTTCTTCAAAACTTCTGGTTTTGAAGAAGAACCACCATCTCTAATCCTGAAAGAACAGTTGTGGAGTTACTCCTTTACATTAGCCTTGGAGAAAGAGAGGACAATGTACGGTAGCTTCTAGGAACTAGCGCATGTTTGATAAAAACAAGCTGTATGTAGTACAGTTGGCCCCCCACATTTGACAGTTTCAATTTTATAGATAGGATTATTTGTTAATTTCTCCAACTCTTGCCTCATGTCAGATGCTTCTTTTCTGCCACACAGCCCATTAAAACCCACCTCTGGCCCTGCCGCTGCCAGCTGCTGGCTAGCCATTTAAGGAGGGTTTGCAGCCTGATTTCTCAGCACCACAAATCCTCTCTCAATGATGCCCCCACACCCAAGGAAGGAGATGGATAAGAGAGAGGAATTATTATAGGGCCATCATGCCGATCCACCCCCTTTCACTCTTCTTTTCTTAACTTGGTTTTGACCCTGGGTGCCTGTTCTCTGTGTTATGGCTTGGTCCTCTTTTCACAAATACACACATTTTGATATGTGTGTTTTTTCCACTTTTGCAAAGATCCTATGGCCCTAACTCTAGTGAATGTGGAAAGCAGACTGTAGTGTGTTCATGCACATATACATCAGTAAATATATATATTACAGAGTACTGCCATGATACTTGAAGGAATGTATGTATCAGGTCTTTTTCCAAACAATTTCTTATTACACACATTTACCAATTAACAAAATGTCTGACAATGAGGATCTTCCTTTAATAAAGACTTTTTGTGCGTCTCCAGGCTCTCCTTGTTCACTGTTTAGCTGGATGTTTCTTTTAACAACATTGCCAGTGGGGGGATGGTGAAGTTGGGATGGAGAAACACAGACTTTCAATGCCAGACTGCAGCAGGATATCTCTAGCAAACATTACAATAAAGCTTGAACTGGGAAGCAATAGGGATTCTGCTGTAGTGGAACTACTGTAGCTGTATGAGCCTATTTGAAAGGGGCAAGGTAAGTAGCAGCTTCTCTAGAGTCCTTTGCTGAGCCTTCATGAGACAGAAAGCAGAAAGGAAAAGGAAAAAGCAAATAAGCTTACTTCACCAGCTACCACTAGCGTGTTAAAGGAGGGTAGATCTATATAAGTTTGGCCAATAAAATTGAAATTTTAAGACAAATGGAGGCTGGTGAAAGAGAAGAAGAACCCTAGATGTGTTTTGGAAAAAACCTTCAAGTATTCTGTTTCCCCCTTGGTAAACTCTGTCCCGGGGTCTACAACTTTGATATAAAATTAATTTAACCCACCAGAGAGGTCACCCGAATGCGCACGTAGGCAATAAGTGTTGTACGATTGAACAAACCAGGTCAGGCCACTAAAATCCCCACTCACATAGCCACAGGAGACCTCATGTTGTGATAAGCCATGGTGGAGAAAAGGTCCTTAACCTTTAAGGAGTCCACTTGAAGGGAGTAAAAGTGTTCCCAGAAAGTTGGGCACAGGAAGCCATAAAACCTTATCAAATCGATCTCCAGAAACTTACACTGCAACCCCAAAGCAGAGGAAGATCCTGTTACTGGGATGACAACTTGTTATCTTCTGAGAAATGCCGGGTGTGGAGTTGTTTTTCTTTTCTGTCCCTGTTTGTTTTCCCCGGGAAAGGATTTGCCTTCAAAGTAAATTTTTCCTACAAATAGTCCCTGTTTTTAGTCTAGTTAGGAGAGAAAGGCGAGGCAAGGAGAAGTATGATGCCTCCCAGTCATATCAACTGACCAGTCCCTCCTCCCGATAGCTGCGCGATCTCCTCAGTGTCTCTTTGCTGAGCTGCTGTTTGATTGCTGCTTCCTGGACCAAGGACTTTAGGAAGAGGTGCTGTATCACCCAAGCTGCGAATCCCTCAACAATCCCTCTATCTTATTTCCACTCTTTATTTCTATTAGCCCTTGGATGTGCGTGTTTGCATTAGTGCGAACTATTACTGTTCAATAAAGTCATTCATTGGACCTTTTTGTGTGATTGATTGATTGATTGATTGATTGATTGATTGATTGATTCCTTCCTTCCTTCCTTCCTTCCTTCCTTCCTTCCTTCCTTCCTTTGTATATATTTTTATTAAAGTTTTACTCAAAATAACCTCCCCTCCCCACTTCCAAGCATCATTTTTCCAGTTGAGTGTGTGTTTACATCCCATTTATACATTTTTTCTATTCTAAGATTAACACATTATTACTTTTAACCTTAATACATTCAGCTTATACTTATTCTATAACATCTTTAATTTTCATTACCATTTTTTCCAGCATTCTTTCTTATTCTTTCCCTCATTCCTTTATCCAGTTTAGAACTTCTTGCCATTCTTTTTATGGAACACTTCACGAATTTGCGTGTCATCCTTGCGCAGGGACCGTGCTAATCTTCTCTGTATCATTCCAATTTTAGTATGTGCTGCCAAAGCGAGCACTTTTTGTGTGACTGCTGACTGAGCCTGACCCCATAAACATTGGGTAAAAGATCCTTAATTACCCTGCTCTCTTTGCATTGCTATAGCAGTGTTCATAGCTAATTTTCCCCACAAGTGATAATTTTGACAGGCATTGGGAATCCCTCTAAGGGACCCCCAGCAAGCAAGGTAACAACTCTCTAGCATGTTTTAGATGTATTTGTTTACTTATGCAAAGCTTACATGACCTGGTTGATTCACTTCACGTGTGTATATTTTTAGTTTTGAATATGTTGAACTGATTTTCCCTTTTGTGGTGTAGGAACGTCTCTCTGTTCTTACCATTTTAGTTTTGCATCTCATACCTAATTTTCTATTAAAAACATAATTAGCGTACATCTACTTTGTTAATTGAACTATACCTCTAATGTTGTTCTTCTGAAACTGGACAGCGTTAAGTACTTAGTCACTTTGTAGGTATTTCCCTTTATGAGAGGCTCTGGAAATTGCCAATTAGGAGAGAAAACAATTTGTGGATTTTAAAGCAAAACCACAGTGTATCACAGGGCTGGCTATGGAGTAAATCTGCCCTGTAGCATGTGCCTTTTTAAAAAATTGCAGATCTCTTCACTGGAAATGAAGTTCTCCGTCTATATACCAGCAACATATTATCTCAGGATTTCTTACTGTATTTAAAAATAAAAATAAAAAAGAGAGAGAGGAAGAAATAGAACCCTTAATCATGCAATTTTAGAATGTGGTAGTATCAGAGTGGAGACTGAAGCAAAAAAAAAAAATATATTAGAAGAAGACTAGGACTTGGAAGGACAGCTATGAAGGAACTAGACAAGATCCTGAAGTGTAAAGACAGATCATTGACTGCTAAAGTTAGGATGGTCTGTGCTATTGCATTTCTAATTTCTATATATGACTGTGGAAGCTGAACAGAGAAGAAAACTGATAGGAAGAAAGTCAACTCATTTGAAATGCGGTGCTGGAGAAGAGTTGTATGGATACCCTAGTCTGCTAAAAAGACCAAAAAAAAAATGGTTCCCAGGGCAGATCAAGCCTGAACTCTCCTAGAAGCCAAGATGATTAAACTGAGACTGTTGTACTTTGAACGTATTATGAGAACACATGACTCACTAGAAAAGATATAATGCTTGGTAAGGTAGGAGGCAAGAGCCGGTATGGTGTACTGGTTTGAGCATTGAATTACAACCCTGGAGACCAAGGTTCAATTCTCTGCTTGGCCATGGAGACTCACTGGATGACCTTGGGCACATCATATACTCTCAGCCCCAGAGAACCCCATGATAGATTCACCTTAGGGTCATCATAAGTCAGAAATAACTTGAAAGCACTCAATGCACAAAGTAGGAAAAGAGGAAGACTGCATTACAGATGGATAGACTCAGTCAAGGAAGCCATAGCCCCGAGTCTGCAGGAGCTAAGCAGGGCTGTTGCTGATCAGATGACTTGGAGGTCTCTCATTGGGTCATCATAACTCAAAGTTCTTGGCAGTTAACAAGAACAAAGTATATTGAGGAGCGTGGATTGTTAAAAAAAAAACTGTGGCCAGTATTGTACACTGGGGCTCCATAGAGTGAATCTCTAGAAGTGGAGTTGCTCATTGATTGTGCTACATAAATGGCAGCTGGTGAAAAGACCATCAAGATTGTGGTGATTGAACTTCTCTGGGAATTTTCTTCCATACCTATTGTACCACCACAAGCTCTGGTAGAATGTCGGGAACACTTATTCTTAAACTGTCTGATGAGGAGGACTGATCTTTTTTTCTAATGTGTCAAGAACTGGCACCAACAGTTGGTTATAACTGTTTTCTCTCCCTTTCTTGGAAGGTCTCCATACAGTAGCAACCAGTAACTTAAAGATCAGCACTGGTCCACGGACTACCACTTCGAGTACCATTGATCTAGGGGATCTGTCAGCATTCATGAGCCACTGTTAGCAAAAGGGAAGGGAAGAAAATGACAAAAAAGCAAAATGCAGTCGTGTTCTTCAGTGTTAACTTTTTATGTTTTATTAACTTCTATTCTCTCTTAAAGAAAAAATGCGAATAAAACTTGATGTTCCACCAATTTGAACAGTTACTAACTGCCACTGGATTAGGATGGTGAAAAGGCAGGCCCAGAACTGAATATTTTCAAGGCTGTGATGAAAGTGAAAGGGGGAAAATATATGGGTGGGTGGAGGATTGTTGTAAGACTAGCCATTTTTACTTTTCAATGAAGGGAGGCTTATTCTGTGAATCTCTGGTCTACATTAAAGAACCTCAGCTATTCTCATGTTTACTTCACAGCGTCTACATTCCATCTTTCCCCCGCCTTCATAAATGTTCTTAATTAACTTGTTTCAGTTGAATTAAATGCAACTATCAAAATATTTGTTGTCCTTAAAAAAAATGGGTGTCAGACTGAGAATGAACAGAAACGAGCACAGAAGTAGTGTTGAGCCTCAGGTGAGGAAGAACAGAACCAGACTGGGGTAATCATGGGAATAAGAGACCTTAAACTGTTTAATCAGAAGACGTCCATCAAGTATGAAATAGATGATTAAATCAGTGCATGAATTCACAATGTAAATACTTAGAAGATTAGAACATATTGCGAGGACCCACTTGTTCAGGTTGTAGTTGCTATGTAAAGAACCCGAAGCAAATACAGTCCTCCCTCCACATGGTGGATTTGATCTTTGGGAATCTGATTATTTGTGAGTCACATGCTTGCCCTCCCCTCCCCTCCCCTTTTCTTCTTCCTCCCATTCCCTTGCATTCCTCACCCCAGGTTTGCAAGGCTTGTTTTTAAAAGGGACATTTTTTCCTCTTGGGTGAGCAAAGCCTTCTCCCACTGCAGAAGGTGTGGCCTCTCTGCCATGTGGCTGTACGTTCTGCTGTGTAATGGCTGCTGTTTGGTCAGGTGCTGTCTTTGCTCCTACTCCTCCTTTCTCAGGATGGCAACCGGAAGCTGCTAGAAGCCCAGAACTATGCTCTTCTCTATCTGAGGGGGAAGTACCAGTAAGCCTCTTACCTTGTCTTTTTTATTCCCCTCAGGAATACCAGGGCCAGAGGCAAAGGAATGGGAGGGGGATCACGAGGAGGGGGAGTTATTTACAGTTTTTTCACTTTTGAAAGGGTTCTGCACCCTGAAGTCTTGTGAATGTGGAAGGGCCACTGTAAATAGTTAGATCTTAAAGACTAGAACATATTGGATAGATATGAAGCAGAGGAACCTACCACAAAGTGTAGCAATCTATCCGCAGTTCTCCTGGTCAGAATTATAGCCAGTCTCCCTGTTTTATATGCTTGTTTTGCAACTGACATTGTCATTTGACATCTTATGAACATCCCAAATCCCAATGATCCTGTTTTTTTGTACCATCTCTGTCAACATTCCCTTTCTGAGTTGGGTAGGGAGTGATCTCACAGCATCTTGAGTTTGGAAAAGTACACCGTGAACTATGGCATGTTTTTGTAAGTCTCGAGGCTCATCCAGACTGGCAACTAGTACTGATTCAGTTGCCTACAGTTGATATCACTTGGGGCTGCTTCTTCCCTTTTCCATATTCATGCACAATTTTTTAGAAAGCGTATCCTACTCTTCCTCATTATTGTGCTGAATGGCATCACCCCCACTACACATACAGCAAGATAATCTTCTGACACCTTAAATTGAACAGGAAATCCTGAAAATCTTTTTCTCCTACTCTCTTTCCCTCTTTAAACCAACTCCCTTCTCCCCTCCACCATCAGTTTTGCAAAACAGTGAAGAAAAGAAGGATCTTTTACCCCATTGTCTTTCCTTCCTCCTCCACTTGTGCTGGCATATATGGGTGTGTGCACATGTGCAGGCACACATATAGTGCTGCAAATCCAACTTAAAACATACAGCAGAAGGGTAAAGGGAATGAAAAGGAGAAGGTTGGCAGACTAGAAAGTATGAGTTTTTTAAAAAACAACAACAACACATACCCACAAATTTGCTGATGGGAACAAAAAAGTGTGGGAAAGGGGTGAGGGAAGCATGAAATATCCTGGACTTACCAGTGCATCATTTTGGAGACAAAAGTGATAATTGCAGGAATACAAACCATGATTTCATGACACAGCCGTTCTGGATAAACTCTTATTAAGAGTGGGTTTATTGAAGTTGAGAGACCAGTTCCCTTAATCCATTCCAGATATATTTGTTTTGATATAGCAGACCCACAGAGCTTTGGGTCTTGGACTCCTTTAATCCACTTTCTAGGGCAGCCTTGGTACTGGACCTTCTTGTTCATGTTCCTAAACCTGACTCTTTTATCACTCTGATCAGCAGTTTGAATATTCTGTAGATAGGTTGCTCCTTGGCTTGGTGCTAGTACAGTTCTTGATGATGTAAAGAATGAAGAAGAAACTGACAAAACCACCTCTGAATATTCTGTGCCTAAGAAAACCCTGTGCAATTCAAGATGTCCTCGTAAGTCAACAGACAGCTTGAAGGCACATACACATACAAGGAATGTGGAGTGAAGAAATGAAACCCAGTAACCTATTTCTTTCTGGCAAGTTCCAAGAAGCTCACTTTGGGGACAAAGGTGGAAGAAGCTCAGATCATCATGTGAGTAGTATCCTGCTAAGAGCTCCATTGCTCCTGGAGAGCCACAAAAAGAGGATATGGAAGGGAAAATTATCAAACAGTTTTCAACCCTTCTCCATCAAAGTCTGGTTAGCATGAAACATAGGCCATTGAGTCGTAGAACTGTACTCATAAAGTCAGAACGTATCTCAAGTATCATCTTCTCCAACCACCTGCTAGTGCAGGAATCCACAGCTAAAGCATCCCTGACAGATGACCATTGACTTCTACCTACAAAGTTCTAGTAAAGGAGTGAATCCACCAACTTCTGAATAAGTTCATTCCACTGTCAAAAACATCAGGAATTTCTGATTTGGGATTTCCTCTCTCATCCATCCATTTTCTGTAGCTATCTGAAGCTGTTTCAGCCACGTCATAGTGATAGTTGGTAAGCAGATAAACATTTTAGTCTATGGGGCCAGCTAAGAGCCTTATTTCCTATGGCCACAATCTGCCTTCAGTTTTTTGCTTACCTGTTCTTTAAAATGGAAAACTAAGCAGAACATATGAGTATAAAAGTGGCTTCATGGAGAATATTCAGTGCACTGTTTCTATTACCTGCCTTATTTCTAGCCCCAAACCCTCTCCAGTGCTAAGTCTACTGGGAAGCTTTCCAGAAAGAGTCCAGATTCACTGTGCGTCACTTGTGCAGTGGAGTGGCAGGAAAGAAGAGAGAACAAATCCCAGTCATTCTGTAAGGAAGAGAAGCCCTCGGAGAGTATCTGTGTTAGACATGCATACACTAATACAGATACTAACTGAAGCCTTTTTTCCTCCTGTCTGTTCCCTATGATGTGACTAAAAGAACCAAACATTTCTCCTTACGGTATGCGTCACCCAGATTACAAATCTTGTACCTCTACGCAGTAACCTTGACAGTTTCTGAGAAGGAGTTGTAAAGGAGAAGTTTTGATGACATGGAATACACGTTGAGCAAGGTGAATGCAAATGCATAGAGTCTGCTCCACGAGGGAATACCATCTGTTCCTTTACGGCTGAAGAAACTTATGCTATACAACACAGTTGAATGGAACAGGAGAGGCCAGGCCTCTTAATAATTAGAGATGCAATATTTATGCAGGATTTTCCCATTCCTGTAGCAATACAGGAAGCCACCACCTTTTGATGGCTAATTATCTGCTGACTCACTCTTTTGATGCTTCCAAATTAAGGAAAACATATATTAATTCAACCTGGGTCCATTCTTTCGTCAGTTCTTCTTGCATAAGAAGGTTTCCTTGGGACTTCTTGCTTGTGTGCAGGATCCCAAGTCTTGCCTTTGGAAAGCGTGGATCCCCTGGTCAAATTAATGGAAGTTGTCTGTATTGCAAGCATTGGAACAGTGGACTTCCATCAGTGCTTTTTGCATTTGGAGGCTTGCTTGGAACTGCTCATGTGCTGCTTGCAAAGTGAGCTCAGGTAGGAGGAGACACTAAGCCAGCTGAGAGACTTGCAAGCAGCATGGTCAGTCCCAAGTGAGCATCCATGAGTCCTTCATGTTTCCTACAGTAAATGTATTCTATTTGTCAGCCATTTCTTCTTTCTGACAGTCTGTGGTCCCTAACCCGCCAGATAAGTGGGGGAAACCTGTATCAACATATTTCCTATGGCAGATACTGTAACTATGGTAAGCAGGCAGCACAGTTCAGTAACTGTTGAGGAAAAAGTTTCCCCTTGTTTGTAAAAAGCTGTTGTATAGTTAAACCACTTGCTGTCTTATTCCATGAATCTAATCAGGGATGGAGAACTGTGCCAGAATTGGGGACCGGTTTTTATACCTATATCCGTACATCACACTGTGCTTGGTTTGATTTAGCTTTATTTTCATCACTATTGATTTTGATTTTATTTATTTCATTGTGGGGAGGGGGGGGGGACACAAAAAGCCCAGTTATTGGAGAGGGGTGCCCGAAGGTTTTAAATGAGGAGGTTCAAGACCTTTGGGGATGTTTTGCAAAGTTTGAGGGTCTCAAAAAGGATTGAGGGCCACATGGGTCAATATATACCCACACCTACTGCTGTGGAGCAAAAGAACTTTTGCAGATGGGAAAATGGAGAATTGCATAGCTGTCCCCATTCTACTCACAGGCCCAGTTACACTCAAGGATTTCTCTGATTGCATTCATTTGTTGCACATATATACATGAATAGAGCGTAAGAGAGAAAGGAATGTCTAGCTATTGTAGTGCATGTGTCAACAGTTTGTACATAGGCTGGGGTTAAATATTTCACTCCTGTACAGAATTTGACCCACTCTTGTGTATATACTATGACACAGAATCTTAGAATCATAGAGTTGGAAGAGACCATAGGGGCTGTCCAGTTCAGCCCCCTGCCATGCAGGAACACATATAAGAGCGCTCCCAACAGATGGCCATCCAGCCTCTCCTTAGAAACCTCCAAAGAAGGAGACTCCACCACACTCCGAGGCAGCATATTCCACTGCCTGTCAGCTCTGACTGTCAGAAACTTCTTCCTGAAGTTCAGGGGGAATCTCTTTTCCTGTAGTTTGAATCCATTACTTCCTATCCTTGTTTCTGGAACAGTGGAAAACAAACCTATTCCCTCTTTGATATGACATCCTTTCAGATATTTAAACATGGCTATCATGTCCCGTTTTAACCTTCTCTTCTGCAGACTAAACATACCCAGCTCTCTAAGCCGCTCCTTGCATGGCTTCCAGACCCTTCACCATTTTGGTCACCCTCCTCTGGACATAGCTAACACTCTCTGCCCCTTTGTACACCATGTAGTAGGGATGTACGGAAACTTTCTGAGGCTTCCAACTATCTTGGTGATGTCATTAAGTGTTTTTTTTTACTTTTTTAAAAATTTTCTTGCATTTAGTTCAAGATTACATCAATAGAAAATATAATTCTCAAATACATTACTAAACATTGAAAACATCCATCTAATCGTCAAACCCTCTTCTTCATTCTGGTTCTTCCCTTCCTTCTTCCTTTTTTCTTTCCTTTCTTCATTTGTTCTTCTCTTGGCTATCTAATATTCAATATCCAATCTAACTAGTAACCAATTTTAGACTGCTATATAATAACAATATATAGTTACAGCAAAAACAATATTAATAATGACCAAATAAATAACAATATGAACAAACAAATGACCAAAAAAACAACAATAATATAATACAATACAATACAGTATAATACAATACAATAATACCAATACCAATAAGCATATAATCAGTCTAATAACCACATATATTAATCTTGTTAATCTTAAAATAATTATTAAAACTACCAATTTGAATATCTTTATATTGTCTCAACGACAATGAATAACACAATTTGGCTCTATATAATTATTTTTGTTTACTATTTTTTGACCCTTTTATAAACCTGCCTGTTTTGATTATCTACACTTGTATATCAAATATGAAAACTTCTTCCCATTTTGATGTCATTAAGTGTTATTGCGTTAAGTGCTAGCCACAGTTGTTCACAGCTTGACATTCAAACTCACACACAAAGTGTATTTTCCTGTTTGATAAGAAATCTGAAAGTAAAATGAGAGGATTATTCACCTATTTAGGGAGATTGGATAAGGAACATTTAATCAAGTCTGCTTCCATCTAGCTAGAAGGTGGATGGAGAGACAACAATGGCCATCAAGTCCAGCCCCCTGACATACAGGAACAAACACTCAAAGCATCCCCAGCAAATGGCCATCCAGCCTCTGCTTAAAAACTTGCAAAGAAAATGACTCCACCACACTCTGAAGCAGCGTATTCCACTGTTGAGCGGCTCTGACAGTCAGGAAGTTCTTCCTGAAGTTTAGGTGAAATCTCTTTTCCTGTAGTTTGAATCCATTGCTCCACGCCCTAGTTTCTGGAGCAGTAGAGAACAAGCTTGCTCCATCTTCAACATGTCATCCCTTCAAATATTTAATCATGGCTATCATGTCTCCTCTTAACCTTCTTTTTGTCAGGCTAACCATACCTATCTCCCTAAGTCTCTCTTCATAGGGCATGGCTTCCAGACCCTTCACCATTTTGGTAGGCCTCCTCTGGATACGTTCCAGCTTGTCAGTATCCTTCTTGAACTGTGGTGCCCAGAACTGGACACAGTATTCCAGGTGAAGGCTAACCAAAGCAGAATAAAGAGGTGTTATTACTTCCCTTGATCTTGACACTATATTCATGTTGATGCAGTCCAGAATTGCATTGGCTTTTTTAGTTGCCACATCACACTGTTGACTCATGTTCAGCTTGTGGTCTACTAAGACTCCTAGATCTCTTTCACACGTACTGTTTTCAAGCCAGTTATCACCCATTCTATATCTTTGCATTTCATTCTTTCTTCCTAAGTGTAGTACCCTACATTTTTTGTTAGTTTTGGTCCAGTTCTCTAATCTGTCAAGGCCATTTTGAATTCTGATCGTGTCCTCTGGGTATTAGCTATCTCTCTTAATTTGGAGTCATCTGCAAATTTGATAAGCATGCCTTCTATTCCTTCATCCAAGTCATTCATTGCTAAAGATGTTGAATAGCACTGGGCCCAGGACAGAAACCTGTGGTACCCCACTAGTGATTTCTTTTCAGGATGAAGAGGAACCATTGGTGAGCACCCTCTTTGGCCAGAACCAATTTCAAATCCCTGTACTGGTTTGTATCCTGGGTGCCATTCTCATCACAATGCCCCATCCATTTTGATATTTGCAATTTTCCCACTTTTACAAGAGTCCTGTACTCCAAACCCTGGCAAATGTAGAAGACCAACTGTATATATAGATATTGATATAGATACCCACAAAGTCCTTGCAATTGACAACAATAAATCAGTTCTTGCAAATTATAGCTGTTCTATTGGTTGAGCTGGAGACTTGCACACAGCTGTTTCCTCTCACATGGAACTGCGTGCCCCAAAACTGGAGCATTTGAACTTTCCCCTCTTGCCTGGAGATGACCCATGAAAACTGGAGACTCAAGGCCAGGCCCTGAAATCTGATAACCCTACTTGGGGGCAGGACACATTCGTATTTGTTTTAAAATGTGTATTAAATTTTAGAGAAATTTTGGCACCTGGCATTCTTAGTAGGTTGGTTCAAATGTTACTGGAGTACCATAGGATCAGGTACCAGCCTTTGTGGGCCATCCTCACAAGATGTGAATCAGCTCCAAGAATCTTGTGAGTTGTGGGTGTACTCTAGATTGACCCTGGAATGAAAAGAGATAGAGTCAAGACTCCCCTTTGTGATGTCAGTCTTGTATAAAGCAATTATGGTCTCTGCCTGGACTCTTTTCTCCCCATTTCTGCCAGTTTTGCCCAGTTAAAAGAAATGCCATAATCATCTCGTGTTAGACCATTATTTTAAAAAGCCTGCTGTGTAAGGATTTGGTAGTGACAGAGTGAGAAGGGGCCTTTTCCCATTAATAAAAATGTCTGTGAAGGGCACACCACCTTGAACAAGGAGAAGATGAGCAAGGAAAACCGAAGAAAAAAGAAAAGCAGACATGAACAATGAACTGCATTTTGGAGTCTTTCTGAATGAGTGAGGCAGCAAACTCTTGAAATTCCACTCCTTTCTAGTGTGTGGACTAGTTTGGGAAACTTTTAGAAAAACTGTGTGTGTGCAACAATCACAAAGATGAGAGGGAGCCTTGGAAGCCACGTAGACCAATCCAGAGCTTAATGCAGGGTCTGCAATGCAGCATCAAACTACAGCTTTCCTGAGGTATGGCTGCCCAACTCTCTGTTTAAATACAGTGAGTCCACTGTATCAGTGTGCTTACTATCTGTGAATTCAACCCATCATGGGCTAATAATAATAATAATAATAATAAATATTTTAAAAATATACAGTACTCAATTTTTTTTAAAAAAAAAACTGCAGTGCATCTCTCCCCCACCCTGCCAAGAGGTCGCATCAGAGGACGGTGATGGAAGATATTCTGTGGCGCTTCCCTGAGCACAAAGAAGCTGCTGAGATGGGGTGAGGGAGAGAGCAAGAAGGAGAGAGAGGCCGTTCCCACACTATACTGTTATAGTGTTATTATTCCACTTTCAACGTCCTGTGGCAGAGCTTTCCAAGCTTTCCATGTTGGTGACACACTTTTTGGACATGCATTATTTCACGACAGAGTAATTCAGTTTTACTAGCAAACCAGAGAGTAAACTAACCAATTACACATGTGCAGTACCCAGAGGCATATCTAGGATGGGGAAAGGCAGCCCCCCACCAATCCTGGCCCACTGCCGTAGACTGGCAAGGGAGGTGGCAATGGGAAAAGCAGGCCCCCTACCCAATCTTGACCTGCTGCTGTTGCCCTTGCTGAGGAAAGACCCTGGGGAGGGCGAGAGCAGTGGGAAAAGCAGCCTCCCCACCTGATCTGGCCTGCTGCCTCCACTCTTGGTAAGGAAAGACCCCAGCGAGAACAGCTGCAGTGGGCGAGTGCGTGGGCGAGGAGGGTCTTTCTCAGCCCAGGAAAGCAACACACCTACACACTTCAATTGACACACTAATGTGTCGCGAAACACCATTTGGAAAACCCTGTCCAATGGAGTCTGGGCAATTTAGGCCTGAGGCCCCTCCCTAAACTGCAAATTCCAGGATTCCTTAGGATGTTGAAAGTGGAATAATAGCATTATAATAGTGTAGTGCAGGAATGGTCCACGAGAGAATTGGTTGTCATGGTGGGGAGGGATGGGGAGGGTAGGCTTGTCTGCGTAAGTGGCATTTTCCTTCCAGGTGCATGTAGGGGAGAGAGGGATGAAGAGAGGAAAATGGTTATCAGGGTAGAGTGGGGAGGATGGGGCTCACCTGAGCCCAGGACAGTTGCCTTGCAGGGGAAAGAGTGAGAGGGAGGAAGAACTGGTTGTCAGAGTAGGGTGGTGTAGGATAGGGAAGGGAGAGACAGGGAGGATGGGGCTCACATGCATGTGGCAGTTGCCTTTGGGTGCACTGAGGGAATGGTAGAATAGAAGGGATTACTCAGTCCACATGGATGGAGTCCCTTTATATATAAGGGATTTGGGCATTTGTGGGGGTTCGTGGAGCCAATACTCCATGAATATATTTGGCCAACTACCTGCAGCAAAGCCCCACTGTTATACAGCTTCATTCTAAGCCTGAGTTGAAATTTGTTTCTGGTGGTTTCTGCCTATTGTCCTGGAACAAGATTGAGGAACCTGCTTCAGCTCAAGAGTTGCATCCCATTTCAGAAAGTTATCTGGGCAGTATTCCAAGGGTGAGTGCGGCAAAAGGAAAGGGAGGGGAGCTGGAAAAACTGAGATTCTACATCAGAGAACACTTAACTACGTATTATCTTCTGACCAACTCCCCAAGTCTGCTTAATATTCAGTAGTCACACCAAGTGATGGAGGTCCGTTCTGTTGTCATTTGGGGCACAGTAGGGTGGCATTCCTGATCCCCTCCTACCAGCTGTCTGTTTTTTTGAAAAAAAAACCTCTCCAGAATCCTTTAATGTGAGGTATCAACAAAAAAAGTTCAGAAATTCTTGTAATTTCACCAAGCAGAATTTTTCAGCCAGGTATAGTAATGAAATAAAGGTTTTTACCCTCATTTGCTGTATAAGGAATTTAAACTATGCAGCACAATTGCTCCACTATTGGAAAGATACCAAGGTCTGGGTTGAGCAAAATTCAGGCACCTGCTGTGGTAGCAAAGCTATGTATTTCTGATGGGGATCTTCTGGAGAAAATGTTGCTCCCTCCAGAAGAGACTTGGGAGGCAGCTAGAGAGGCTAGCCTTGTAGATTTTATGTATGTGCTTTAATTTTGTTAGGGGTGTGCTTCTACCCAATCCTTATAAATTTGAGATTCCTTCTCTTCAAAAATAACTGAACCAAAGTTTCTCAAAAGATACTTTCTGCCTTTGCACTAGTTGTACTGGTGACCTTGAGTCAAACATTGCTTCGGTGTCAACAGGGATATTGGCAGGGGCAAGAGATTTTGTTGGGCCCTGCCAATATCCCCTGTTAACTTGAATAGAGCAAAGCTTGGAAATACACCTTTTTTGGATTCTAGCTCCCAGTATCCCCCAGCTTTCATGGATCCTGGTGTGCTGGATAAGAGATTCTAGGAATTTTAGTGGAACATGTAGTACCAAAGTCCCGAAATAAGGAGATGGCTCTTGTTTTCAAGGGAAAGGTCTTTGAGTAGTGTTTTGGCATATTCTGCAAATTGGCTCTTAGTTCTCAAACTGATAATACAACTGTCAGCTTTTCACTTCAGAAGAACGAGGAGGTTTTTAACCAACAGTGGAGGCTGACCTAGCAACTAACCCTTCCTCTGCCCCACCATAATCTTCCTCTTCAAAAGCATAGCTGTGGATCATTTCATGGGCAAAAGGTTATCTTTTTCAACTACAAAGGCGGGAAACATCATTTCTCCGTCTTTAAATTAAAGTTTTAAATTCTGCAGATGGGCTTTTGGTAAATAGGCAAGTGGAGTGCTTTCTTTAATCTAGTTTATTATTACTGCAAGTTCAAAAAAAGGGAGCCAGTATGAAGAGCAGCATGGGGCGGGGGGAGGAATTATAAAGGCTGCTCAAGGAAGGAGAGCAAAGCTGGTACTCATTGGATTTTCACATCAAAGTGGGCTTGATAGCAATGATCTGTTTGCATTTCCAACATGAGCCCTTTCCTTTATCCTTTCATTCCACAGCTGGAACATATTCTCATGCGGCAGTTTGCATAGTGTGTAGCACATAGCATTTGACAGTAGGAGACCTGGGTTCAAATCCCTTCTTGCTTGTGAAGTTCACTGTTTGCCCTTGGGTTAGACTGTTCTTTTTATCTTTCCAGTTAGTGCCAAATGCAGCACCACTGCAGATAAATTTAAACATTGGTTTTAAAACCTCATTGATTTTAAAGGGAGAGACTGAAATATACTTTCCTTTTATTTGTGCTCAGCAGTGCTGAAAGGAGCTTAACTTTGACCAGGATCATGTGCATCTAGTTCCTTGTGCCCAGGCAGGCTTGGCAGACTTGTGCTACTTAAAGAGCAGCTTTTCTATTATGCTTACCCTGGCCTTTGCTGGCTTTTGCTTGTTTGCTTGAAATCTGGGAACTCTTTGAAGCAGCTTGTAAGAGAACTGGCACTATGCAATTCACAGCCCAGTTCCCTCTCACCATCCCTCCTCCGCACTCTTTTTTTTTAAAGATGGATATACTAAACAACTAACTTCAAGTTTAATTAACATCAGTGCATATCTGCTTTCAAAGACTTTAAGACTGTGATGTTGTTAACACCCTGTATTGTTGGAAAATGAACTTGCCATCAACATGCAGATTTCTGGATCTCCATTGTTGTTGTTTTGTGCCATCAAGTCATTTCTGACTTACAGTGACCCTCAGGTGAATCTATCATGAGATTTTCTAGGGCTGAGAGTGTGTGACATACCCAAGGTTACTCTGTGGGTTCCCTTGGCTGAGTGCAGAACTTGGACCCTGGTCTCCAAGGTCATAGTCTAACAATCAGACCACTACACCATACTGGGTTTTTACATTCTGATAAATGTCTTTCTAGGGAGTTAGCTCAATATATGGATGGTATGTCTATCATCAGTAATGCTTTAATATTTGTGGTGGCTATGATAGGAACATGTATACAACCTCTTCTGTGTACCAGCCAGTGAGGTGCAAAAAAGTAATAAATAAACAGCAGGGGTGCTATTTATTTATTTTCAAGATTCAATCTCTGCTTGGACACTTCCTTGAAGCAACTAACTAGTAGAAATGTAATACTCAAGACATTTTCTTGTCATTGACGAGAAAGTATGTCTCAATATCTCTTTTGAAAATGGTCAATGCTGTAAGATTTTTTTTTTACAGTTTAGAACTTCTTGCAGTTATTTCATTTCCCCAAAACCCCATCTCCATCCCCCCCACAATTCCAGGAGCGTAATACAACCACTTATTGTATTATTGTTCAATATACTTAACTGAATATAGGCATCTCCCAGTTATATGATGGGTTAGGAAAGAAATAGACAGTTGTATCCAGTGGGCACAAATTTAATGCCAGTCCCATCAGTCCCCCATAACAGATAACCTCTGAAGCACTGTTCTAAAGGATTGCAGGCAGTATCTATGTCTGTTAGCATGTATTGGAATCCATTCATTCTCTTTCTTGATTACCTTCTGAGAGTAGGATATTCATGGATGCGCCCATTTTAATGTGGGGAGTCTCTCATTGAATTCAAAGACTTCCTGCAGAAATTACAGTCCATCCACAACCTTCCATGGCACTCCATCTTAGCAACTGTGGGTTTGGACTCTCTATATACCAACATCTCACACAAGAATGGATTACAAGCTGTCAGGAACATCATTCCAGATGAGACCATATCAGATCTAGCCACCACGACCTGATGCTTTGTTCTTACACAGAACTAATTCACTTTTGTTAATAAGGTGTACTTTCAGGTTAGCAGAACTACCGTGGGTCCACCTGTGGCACCATGATATGCCAGCATCTTCATGGATGATCTGGAACAATGCTTCCTTAGCTCCTGCATCCAGAAACTTCTCTTCTACTTGAAGTACATTGATGATGTAGTCATTCTTTGGACTTTGATGGAGAAGATTCACTCAAGACCACAATTTCAACAACTTTCACCCTACCATCAGTCTCAGCCTGGAATATCAACAGAAGAAGTTTGCTTTCTGGACATCACTGTAGTGCTACACAACTGACATCTAATCAGCACACCATATCACAAACCCACTGACTACTGCACATACTTATATGCCTCCAGTTTCCACTCCAAACATACTGCCAAATCCATAGTTTACAGCCAAGCCTGCTGTTACAATGACATCTTCTCAGACAAACAAAACAGGGATGGCAAACTCATGGAATTACAACAAGCATTCCTCACATGATAGTACCCACCATATTAAGTGGGGGAAAAAATCAAATCAACTAGAGCAGTCTTGTACCCAGGACTGATCTATTACAGAACAGACTGAAGACAGGAAATGGCAGAACTCTATTAGTGGTCATGTTCAACTCCCAAATGAGACCACTTAGAGATATCATCAATAAGCTGTTCTGAACAATAATACTGCCCTATCAAGGGTTCTTGGTGACAGGTCTACTTTTCTACAGACATCCTCCCAATCTTAATCAGTTACTTTCCTAAAGGAAAATACAGAACACAGACGGGAAGACAGGTACAAGGCTTGCCGAAAACCCAGATGCCAACTCTGCCCACACATCTATTCAGGAAATGTCACTGCAGGATCTAATTGCATCATCCTTAATATCAGAGGAAGTTTCATTTGCTCATCATAAATATGATATATGCCATCCTCTGTCACCAATACATTTTCCTATACCCTATACCAGGTAAATAAGCCCGTCCATACCCTATACCAGATAAATAAGCCAGTCCATTGGAAAACTAGTTGGAGAACACTTCAGTCATTCTGAGCATTCCCTCTTAGACCTCAGAAGAAAGGAAAGAGAAATGGGAGAATTCAAATATATCTACAAATTTCAGTCCATCAACAGTGGATTGAACAGAGGCAGTGGTTCCCTGACATGCTACAATTACTACTGATTAATACTACAGCCTCATGAGGGCTGTCTTGCCCATTTTATCACATCTTCTTTCTGGTTCCCAGATAGCATCATACTACATTCCAATACATTCCACCATTCATATGGCTATTTACTCACCATGACTTTAGGCAATATTTTTTCTTTCTGCCTTTGTCTCCTGTTGTTAAAACTGAACTTGTCACCTCATCACTGTACACACAAGTTTTGCATTTCTATTGCTGTTCACACACAACCTGCTCATGCATAGGTCTACATCTCACTCCTGGCATCTGATGAAGTAGATTTAGGCCCTTTCCGCACAAGGCTGATACATCGCAGTAGCATCGTATTGTCGCTTTTACACCTGCGCATTAAACCAGTTTGATGTCGTTCTGTCCTCCGTGGTTCTGCACGAGTTGAGGTCTTAATGCTGTTAACATCGATGTTAAACCAATGTATTGTAAAAATGTAAAAATTGCGGTACTATCGCCTAAACCGTTTGTGCTGCATTTTTTTCCTACGTGCAGCAGTGTTACATTGATTCACACCACTTGCACTAAAATGTAGCAACGGTTTCTACAACTTTTTTTTTTTAAATTGACCACTCAGCGGCAATGGGGTGGAGCGAGGGAGGGGAATAGGAGTTCCATGAGAATTGATGCGGAAGTTGCAAACAATTTTCTCCACTTTATTTCCATAGAAACCAAATGGTGTGCAGATAGGAATCAGGGTAAGTTGGAGTAAAAAACACCGCTCATGACACACATTGAAATGCTCCTCTACTCTAGTGCAGAAATGGCCTTAGACTGTGAAAGCTTATGCTAGCAACTTTTTTTTCACAGTTAGTCTCATAGGTGCTATAAGATCCCTTTGCATTCTCTCACTGAGTTCACAGTCATGTTGAGATTTTGACTTTAGTTTTGATTATCAAGGTCAAACATGCTTGGCCAGTGCAGAACCCCACAGACATCAACCACTGTACACAATTCTTCATGTCTCGCAGCATTTTCCTGTCTTTAGCTTCTCTCATGCAGTGACAGTTATACATTTATGTTCCTTTTTCTTGGCTCCTCTGGTTCTTTGGCAACTAGGGTGACATTAGTTTTCCTGAAGTGACAGCTTCACTCTGAGCATGTGTTAGGGAGCTAACAGGAACATTGCCTCGGAAATAAATTTAGTCTTGCACCTCTGGTGGTAATGAAAAATAAATTATCAGAAGCAGTAACTCATGGGAAGTGAGAGGAAGCACCACTCCTTGGAGGAAAAAAAATTGGGCATGCAGCATTAGGGGCTAGAGCAAGATGGAACACAGTAGTACTTTATGGGCCAGATTCTGCAACAAAGATTGTAGATGTTTTTCACTTGTTTGGCAAGAATCCATTTATACCAACTGGTGGAAGCATTTCAAACCCCCTCACCCCATCCTAGGAAGTGAGCTGCCTTCCCATTAGTTCCTTGGCTGCATGCCGAGAACTATCTGTAGTAACAGGGATGGGAGGTGGTTCCATGTCAGTGGTGGGTTGAATCTGCTCTGAGTTTTCATCCAGATTTTAAAGGTAGTGAATCTAGCTTTGGGATAGAGTTCAGCACCTTGGGTAGCTGCCTTAAAGTTTGGAATAAAACCCCAAATGAATTCATAGCTCCACTGAGTTGGAAGCCATTGGCCATCCCTGTAAATCTCAGTAGGATTAACTGGTCTTCAAAGGCTTAAATGGTGCAGTACCAGATTATTTTAAGGACAACTTGATTCCAGGTAGAATTGATCATGTCTTGATACTCGGTGTAGAAGGTCAGCTCTCAGTGCCACTGCTGCAAGGAGTGACCTGGCATTTTCAGTAGCAACAATGCAGTAGCAGAAGTGTTGAACTTGATGAAAAAATTATTCATGCAGCTTGCAAAAAAGTACTAAAAAATAAAAAATAAAACTTTGGAAAATGCACACACACACAACCCCCCCCCCATAATTACTGCCAGGAGAGAGGAACATTTGATTGATTATTTGTTCTCACATCTGAGATTAAAAAAAGTTAAGATTTGCGTTCCTGTGTGTGTGTGTGTGTGTGTGTGTGTGTGTGTGAGGAAACAGTTTACAAGAAATATATTTTGGAATCTTGTTTTGAAAATGTTTTAAGTTTATTTGGGAATCCTAAATAATGTGTGTGTGTGTGTGTGTGTGTGTGTGATGTTTGTGTGTGTGCATAAAAATTTAAACAAATTTCTGTATGACTTATAAAAAAATAATTTTGATAGTGATCTAGAAAGAGGATGGAATGTGTGCTTTGAGAATGGGAAGACTTTTGCAAATTTTCTAAAATGGTGCCCTCCCCCTAAAAAAATGTTTCTTGAGTGTTGGGAAATCCTGGACTGATGAATCTTGGACTGCCAAGAATCTTCACAGTTTGGGACTTAATCTGTGGAAAAATTGAATGTGCATGTCTCTATATAGAAACTGGCATTTCTACACAGAGACTGAGGCCATTTCCGCACTGTACTGTTATAGTGCTATTATTCCACTTTCAACATCCTGTGGAATTTTGGAGTTTGTAGTTTACTGAGGCCAAAGGGCTCTCTGGCTGAGAATTCTAAATGTCTCTCCTTAAACTGCAAACCCCAGGATTCCATCGGATGTTGAAAGTGGAATAATAGCACTATAACAGTGTAATGTGGTAATAGCCGCACTGTGCATGAATTTTGTGCAGAATAAATCCCCAACTACAATGTTACTTGCAGAGACAACCTTAGGCTCCAAATTATTTTTTTCATGCTGTTTCTAGTGCAGAAAAAGCTTTTTTTTGCCCTCCAAATGTCCAAGTTTTGTGTCAAGTTGATCTCTAACTGTGGATAGTTTTTGAAAGTGGAAAGAAACTTGTCAAAGTTATTATTTCCTATGAGAATGAAATTAGAAAAATGAAATTGGGTTGGGGGGAGGAATTGTATGTCTAATATGTTAAAAGAAGATGTAAAGATTACCAGAAATGAAACAGAGTTTATCCATCCCTCCTCTGGTTAATAAGGATAAGAGGGCAAGGAAAGGGCAAACCAGTAAATTTATGCTGGAAAGCATTAGTCCAGGAAGAGTCACTGAGCAAAGCATAGAGCAACAGAAATCACCAAAAGCTTGAACCTTCATCTGGAGCTGTTGAAGATCTTGCTAGCAGCAGCTTCCTTTTATAGAGTGTTGCGAAAGCCAGAGGCAACAAATGAGCCAAGAGCTCAAGTGTTCTCATGTAAATCTGCATTTCAAGGCAGTGTAGGCCTTCTGAGTAGTGCTTTTTGGACCGTTTTCACTTCGGGGGAACTCTGAATGATGTCATTTATCTCATTGTTTAGTGCTTTGCATCCTGACCTTCCCACAGTCAGGGAACCACTGTTAGACTTTTTGAATTCTAACAAATGACAAGGAGATTGGGAATGAAAATGGGGGGGGGGTTAGAAAGAATGGAATAGAACCCCATGATGCACAGTTTAACCCAATTAAAAATACAGCAAGGATTAAACATGGCACAGCAATAGTCCTTTTGGTAAGAAAATAGCGGGGTGGGGGGAATCCAGCCTCTGAGCCAACCCGGAGAAACGAGAGCTTGCCTTGGCTCTGGAAACTAAGTAATGTGGGGAAATTATGCTGGGCATAGCTGGGAGGCCTTTTCTTTTCCCATTAGTAATTTTCATTCCATTTGTTGATACAAATTTCTGTAAGGCCTGTTTCATGGACCATAACATGGTGATGAATTGGAGGCCCAAAGGAAGAGAAATTTGCTTAAGTCCCTAAAAAGCTTTTATCATATTTCCCTAAGTGTCCACTTTATCCCTTATAATCCTGAGAAGGCTTTAAACTCATCTGAACCAGCTAGTGTACATGATGTGCAGATGACAGATGTGGCCGCACATTATAATCAAGTATTGTTCCAGTGTTCTCCAAAATTCCCTGATGGTGGAGAAAGTTAAACACTGAACTCCACATAAGGGCCTTATCCTTGCTAGGGGTTTTCAATCAACCAAATCAACTACCATACCAGTGCCTGGTGGCTTCCATGCCAGTGGGGCAGCAAATCCATTCTGGGTTTTAATTTAGATTTTAAGGGAGTTATACAAGGTGCTGAACATTATTTCCACCCTCCCAATATAGACTCAAATTCTTGGATAGCTCATTAGGTTCACTCATCACTTGGCTATAAAGATCATCAGCTGCCACTAAGAAATT
This sequence comes from Iguana delicatissima, assembly GCA_948472985.1. Taxonomy (NCBI): domain Eukaryota; kingdom Metazoa; phylum Chordata; class Lepidosauria; order Squamata; family Iguanidae; genus Iguana; species Iguana delicatissima. Next base: position 144,318 of record CAOKZL010001901.1, read on the forward strand.
TTTCTGTGAATGCACATATGCCATAATCAGAGATAACCCCCATAATGCTATGTATGAGTTTGCTTGCAATTGAGTCCGATTTTGAACTATTTACAAGACTGGAAAGAAATTACTGTTGATCATGAGGTGACTGCTAATAATAATCTGTTGGTAATGGCAATAGTGTTGATGAGAAAGCAGATCATAAAAACCATAAAAATAGCTCTTCTGGATTATACCAAATTTCCATCTAGTCTTAGGAATTTTTTCCTTATACAGAAGAATAGAGGACTGTTTCCAAACTACAGTATACATTCATTTAAATACCCATCTTTGTCATTCCTTTTTATCAAGATGTGTGTGGCCTCCCACTCCTTGACTGTTCTTTAACTGGATCCAGTTTATCGCTGCTTAGAATTAGTGACATCATTCTGGATTTAAAAGAGCAACATCTGGGCCACACATCTGTCTGTCATTCCAAAGTTCTACCTTTACCCTTTTCATAAGGAGCGCAAATATTTATATTGTACTTTTCCCTCTGGGGAAGCTCTTTTTTATTTTAAGGATATTTTCTTCAGATGAATATATAGCAAAAGTGTGGCACCAAAATATGGTGAACAGTTTTATTGATGCCATGGTCTCTGCTTTGGAACAGTTACTTTTGTGTGTTTTGTGACAGTTACTGTGTACCCTTCATTTACACATGCATATACATTTTTTTTGTATGTATGTAAATGGTGTATACACTCAAAGGACACAGCTTGATTATGATCTTTAACATAAAGTCTCAAGCCCCAGTCGTAGTCCCCGAGAGAGTAGATCAGTTCAATCAGTGGGATTTACCTATATGTTCAGTTTCTGTTTGTTAATTTATACAGTAGGTCTACTCTGGTTGGGACATCTGCAAGAATGAATTAGTCAGTTCCTGCACTTGCTCGTGTAGGATATGTGGAATTTTGTGCAAAGGGATCTTGTACTACTTTTGAGACTGAGGGGAAAAAAAGTTGGTAGCATAAGCTTTTGTGGACACATTGTGCTGCCAACTTCTTCTTCACAGTCTCAAAAGTGCTATAAATTCCCTAATCTAGGCTAACATGGCATATCCTTGAATTCTATAATTTATGACTGCACAGATGGATATTCCACAACTTCTTCATAGAGCTAGCTACCTTGTCCAGTTTCTATTACTTCTTGCCCAGATTCCCTATAATTGGACTATTTTCCCAACCAGACTTTGTTTTCTAGTTTTAACCAGTTGATAAATAATTTGTGAGGTCTAGGTGTGCTTTAGAATTGTCATGTTATTTGTAGGAAGTCTTTTAATCTTCAAAGATCTTTTCTTGTAGGTAATATAGTTAATATCACATTTGTTGTTGTTGTTGTGTTTCTTCAAGTAATTACTCACTTATGGTGACCCTAAGATGAACTAATCCTAGGCTTTTCTTGGCAATATTTGTTCAGTGGGAGTTTGCCTTTGCCTTCCTCTGAAGCTGAGAGTGTGTGATTTGCTTAGGGTCACCCACTGGGCTTCCATGGTCAAGCGGGGATTTGAACCCTGGTTTCTCCAAGGTCATAGTCCAATGCTCAAATCATTACACCTTGCTGGTCCTCTAACATCACAAATGCACCCATTTTAATTTTGGTCTGAATGCTGAATTATCAGCAGTTGAAACATTCAGGAAATTGAACTGTTGCTGAAGACAAAGAGTTCAACACATTTTACTACTTCATGCACATCTGCAACAAATTGAAACAAAACCTTGATAAGAATCCAGCCAAATACGTTAAATGAATAGCATGCTGATATTATTAAGGAAATTAAGACAGATGCAACGGCTATACCCATAGTATTGTAGATATCATTGGCAGTGAGTAAATACATATACATATACATATACATATACATATACATATACATATACATATACATATTCATTTTGTGTAAATGGAATGGTTATGGATTTGTAACTACAGTTTATTAAAAATGCATATGAAAGCCTCCATTTAGTTTGAAAGATTTAATGTGAAGTAAAGAATTTTTCCAGCAATAAATCAGGAACAATGTTAATAAAAGATAGAAGGATAAATATAGCAAACACAGTAATAACCTCATTCTTTTGTACAGGAATACAATTTTGGAAGAGACTCCGTAAAATGGCAGCTGGCATAACATTACTGAATTGTTTCCTCCTAATAAGCACAAACATATGCACGGCTCATTTTTTTTTCCAGTTTTCTTTTTTTAAAATGTTGTTCTTACAGTTCTATAAAATGGTGATGTTTTTACTGTATTAGAACAAGGATCCTCATACTGCGTACCAGCACATATTTCAGATTGAAATATGCTTTTTAAAATTAAGTTGAGGCGTTGGATGGACTCATCCCCTTTATGGCATTCTTTTCATATGCCATAGCAAGCTATCCTTAAGAAATTACGATTTTGGTTTGCTGAGTTGTCTAAATTGATGAACCATACTTTCAGCTATTGCTGTGTGTCCAGAGGCTGCTATACCACAGAGATGACAATGAACCTAAGGATTTGTTTGCTAAGAGGATAGAAAATGAAAGGAGAAGGCAAGTTGCCCTAAACCAGTGGTTCTCAACCTGTGGGTCCCCAGATGTTTGTGGACCTCAGCTCCCAGAAGCCCCAACCACTATGGTCAATGCTCAGGGCTTCTGGGAGCTGAAGTTCACAAACATCTGGGGACCCACAGGTTGAGAACCATTGCCCTAAACCATGATTTGCCTGCTGTGTATTTATATATTGGAGGTTTTGTGCATGGATGTTGCTGTAGCTTGATGTGAACAGTGACGTTCTTTGTAGCAGAAGTCCTTCTTCATCTCATATGCAGACAAGAGGGACCAGAATGATACTTCCTGAAGATTATTTCTGGAGTATAGGACACACATTTGGACTGTACTTTGGATTGTGGTTGGTTATGCAGTCTCAATTCTCTGGTAAGAGAACAGCATTTGTCTCACATTCTGGATACTTTTTTGGTTGATTTTTCCATCTCACAGTTGATTCTCTGTCAGATTGCTAATGGGCCATGAGATTCAGAATATTTCAGGATTGACTCTGGCAGCATAAGGGCCATATCTAAAATATTAGATCCACTGCAAATCACCCCAGGGGACTATGCCGTTGGCGAGTGAAATCTGGACCAGCTTGGAAAGGTCCCCGAAACTTTGATCAAAGTAGCCCATCCCACTTAAAGAACACAGCCAGACTGCTTCTTTCATTAGTGAAGAGGAACCCTTTATTGTTAAATGGAGGGGTTTTTATAAGTTTGGGAGGGCAACGATCTCATAAAGCACATAGCACATATGTAGAAATCATGTATGAATAATCATTTTCCCAGGACCAGAGTTCGTATACATTGCTCCTAAGCTATATTCCTTGGTTAATGATCAACAATGGCCTGATCACATATGTTTCATTTGCTCAACAGTAAAGTATAAGTATATTGTTACAGAGAATTTAACAAACTGCTAAGGAATGCTGGGAACCAAAGCAGCAGCATTGACAGAGTCCGCATAATTTAAGTGGGAAAAGGGGTTGGCAAGTGGCCTTTAAAGCTTATTGGAATGAAAAATGGAGAGACTTTGGTAGCAATCTCAGGCAGCCCAGACATTTAAAGAAGCAGTGCCTCTGTGAACTATTCAAGGTGCTAAACCTCAACCAGCCCTGCAGAGCTGGCTGGGGAAAGTGCTGTCCAGGGTACTGAACCCTTCTGTTGCTTACAGCAGCTACTTTTTGTTCAGTTCTTTGTATGACATTAGAAGTTAACAGTGGGCTGTACAGAAGTGTTGAAAAAATTTCCGTGGTCTCAATAGTCAACAGCCATGATTTTACTTGTGGATTGAATCAACGTGGGCTTCTAGGGGACATGTGGGTGGATAACAGTATGTGTGAAAGGGATTTGGAGTCCTGGTAGATCACAAGCTGAACATGAGTCAGCAGTGTGATGCAACAGACAAGAAGGACAACACGATTCTTGGTTGCATCAATAGGAGTATGGTGTCTAGATCAAGGGAGGTAATGGTACCACTCTGTCCTGCTTTGGTTAGACCTCATTTGGAATACTGTGTCCGGTTCTGGGCACCTCAGTTCAAGAAGGACATCAACAAGCTGGAATGTGTCCAGAGGAGGGCGACCAAAATGGTGAAGAGTTTGAAAGCCATTACCTATGAGAAACAGCTTAGAGAGATGGGTTTGCAGAAGAGAAAGTTAAGAAGGGATATGATAGCCATGTTTAAATATTTGAAGGATATCATGTCAAGGAGGGAGCGGGCTTTTTTCCTGCTGCTCCAGAGACTAGGACAAAGAGCAGTGTATTCAAGCTACAAGAAAAGAGATTCCACTTAAACCTCAGAAAGAATTTCTTGATGGTCAGAGCTGTCCAGCAGTGGAATATGCTGCCTCCATGGAGTGTGGTGGAGTCTCCTTTGGAGGCTTTTAAGCAAAGGCTGGATGGCCATCTGTTGGGAGTGCTTTGATGTATGTTCCTGCATGGCAGGGGCCTTCATTGGATGGCCCCTGTGGTCTCTACCAATGCTATGATTGTATGATTGTGCATTTGGTGCCACAGTGAACTTTGGAGGTAATTGCCAGTCACAGTCAGATCAGAGACCATTTCATACTGTACAGCTATAGCACTGTGATAACTGCCATGGCTGCCTCCTGTGGGCTTGTAGTTTAGAGATGCACTAGAGCTCAGGTTGAGACTTTTACGTGGTTGCTAACTGCCCTCTAATTGACCTTGACTTATGGCAACCTTATGAATGGGAGACTTCCAAGCCACCCTATCATCAACAGCTCTTTGAAGGTCTTGCAGATTCGGGGCCGTGGCTTCTTTGATTGAGCCTATCCACCAGTAATGTGATCTTCTTTTCCTACTGCCTTCCACATTGGCAAGCATTACTGTCCTTTCCACTGAGTGACATCTTCAGATGATATGTCCCAAGTGTGACAGTCTCAATTTAATCATCTTGTCTCCTGAGAAGAGTTCAGGCTTAATTTGCTTTAATACCCATTTATTTGTCTTTTTAGCAGTCTGCAGAATCCATAGAACTCTTGCCACATTTCTAATGAGTGCCACGTTTCCAATGAGATGTTTGTCTTCCTGTTAGCTTTTTTCACTATCCAGGTTCCACAACCACGTGTAGAAGTTGGAAATAATTTTATGTAGCCCTTCCTGAAAAGCAAATGCTAACATTCCATAGGCTGTTCCCATGACAGTTGAGGCAGAATCATAGAACTATAATGCAGATCGAGAGGCTCTTAGATCAAAACTCAGTAGGAAGGTGAATAGTTGACTGGATTTGTGCTATACTTCGCAGTTGCTGTCAAAGCTATAATAGAGAAAAAAAGATCCTCTACCTGCTTGCTGAGCTTGACGTTATTAGAAGATTCTGACACTGCTTCTGCTGCTCCTTTCCTCTCACCCTCCATCCACGTGTCAGTGTGGCCACTACTGTAGCCATTCCTTGTTACTCTTCTTACCCTTTACAGCAGGGGTGTCAAACTCAATTTCATCTTAGGCCACATCAGCATTATGATTGCCCTCAAATGGCTGGTTGTATCTGTAAGGCTATATAAATGTATCAATTCTTTTATCGTATTCAGTAATTGCCTCTGCATTTGATTATTACTGGGTTTAGTAATAACTAGCTCTGAAACTAGAAACCTAGGAAGAATAATGGTAAGCAGCCCTCCCAGACTCCCCCTGTTCCTCTTGCAGCTGCCCGCTCCTCTGTCCCTCTTTCTGCTCCCCCATGTCTCTTTCTGTGCCCCTGCTCCTCTCTGTACCTGGTGAACCCAATCCCCACATTGTGGGCCCCTGGCTGCTGGTATTCTAAAGAGGGGCCCAGCAGCCAGCATTCGCAATCTACTTCTCCTTCTGACTGCTCCTCTGTCCAGCTCTCGCCATGGTAACCTGCAGTAACTCTCTGACAGCAAGACTTGGACTGAGGAGCAGTCAGAAGTAGAAGTAGATTGCGAGTGCTGGCTGCTGGACCCCTCTTCAGAACATTGGCAGCTGGGAGCCTGCAATGTCGGGATTGGGCTTGCCAGGCTGGGGGAGTGCTGCAGCTGCAGGAGAGGTACAAGGGCCACATGGAAGGGCCCAACGGGCCGGATTCAGTCCATGGGCCTTGTGCTTTACAGTCTTACGCTAGGTGCCATTAAGCATAGAAGCTTCTTCACTTTCCGAACGCCTGAAAGTGCTAGGCAGTGAGAACATGTGCTGACACTCCAACTGTAGGCTGTAGTTTTGTGCAGTTGGCCCAGCCTGGAATGGACCAAATATGTGCTAGCAGGGGTTTGTTTGCTGAAGACTCCTTAGTGTTGAGAGATGATGAGCAGGAATAGGAGATGTATGCTCACTGTGGGATGGCAGTGGGAAGTGGGAAGATGGTAGTGGGAAGGAAGGAGAGAAGAGGCAGGGGTAAATACAGTGGGGTCAGCAGCTTGTCGCTCTTTCGAGAAGAGGAAGAGGCCTTTACTCTGCAAATGTGATGGCAAGGTTTGTGGACCTCTACCTCATTTAATTTTTATGTACTAGAAAACTGTGGAGTTTGTGACCATCATCCAAAAGTATGAACCCACTCTGTTGAAAAGCTTTATGCTTCAGGTTATGGGAACGTGCTGTCTCTGGTGGGTCATCGGATGCATATTTGAAATAATTCTGGGTGGTTTGGGACACATGTGAACAGAATCGTCCCTTGCATAAAGAACACTGATTACTTTCAATGAAGGTTTTGAAGTGGTGAGTCTGTACACTTAAAACTACTTGTATAGTAATGGCGTGGAGGACTATACTCTTGAATGTCATAATTCACAAAGAGTGTACTTAAAGTAATTATAAATAAAGACCACACAACAGGAAAAGTAGTAGTTTAAACTTAAAAATGCAATTAAGCTTATTTCAGTGCTTTGTTTCTTTCTTTGTGCAGAACAAATTACAGAGGAACAAATGCGCATTCAGAATTTGAATTGACTTTATTAAGTTAGATAATTGCATAATTTGTAACAGGTGATCCTAGTTAGTATCACTGTTTTCATTCCACTCCCTGGCCACAAGCCACGTTTTATTACAGAGGAAGATTTGATCATCATAACAAGACTGGTTTGAATTGTGTAGTTTGAGCACTTCAGTCTGATCGAGCAGTTTCTACCAAACTTGGGAAATCCAACACATTCGTGAACAATTCTTCTCTTTCAAGGCTACTCAGTTTACATCAGAAGAGAAAGCACATGTATAACTGAACTCTTTTATGGAAGCAATTTTACACCTTTAAGAAACACTCGTGAGGAATTCAGCTTCCCAGCCTGACCTGTAGATTAATTTTATAAAGACATAAGAAGAGGCTTGCTTGGCCAGACTGAAGCCCTACTTAGACTAGCATCCTGTTCACACAGTCATTCAACCTATGAGAAGTCCACTAGCAGGATGTGAATACTGCTATATCCTCCATCTTACATTTCTGAATATTGGTACACAAAGGTACACTGTCTCTGAAACTGGAGATGTTGTGTATAGCCATTTCAGGTAGTAGCCACTGATGGTCCAATCCTTCATGAATTCATTAGGTCCCTTTTTAAAAGTGTTCAAGTTGGCATGTTACCCTGTGACTTGGGGGTCCCAGGAGGGGTGTCCAAATAACCAAACAACAACAAACAAGATGGGGAAATTAGCTGGAGCACTCTCTTAAACTAGCAAGAGGCAGGGTAACTTAGCGGGAATCTTCTACCCTATGTATACAGGTTCAGGTCAGTGAGCAGTCAGGTTTAAAATGGCAATAATAACTTTTATTAAACAAACAGCAATTATTAAGAAAACACAACCACTCAGCTAACTAGAAATAGGAAAGAGAGTTTTTTGGGGAAAGTGGGTGATACACCATCTTTTCTCGCAGTCCTGTAGAAACCAATTAAAGAGAAGGAAACCTGGCATGGCGGCCGAGGGGAGCTCGCAGAAGAAGCAGCAGCAAGGCGGGATGGAAGTCCAGCGAAGTCTGAGCAGTCCGAGGAGCTCTTGGAACTGGAGATTTTTATTAGGGGAAAAATGACCGTGGGCTAGTCTGGTCTTGGGTGAAAACAATGAGTTTGGGGCTGGAGACAATGTCTCCGAAAGGTCAGAATTTACATGATTGAGTTAAGGTCCGAATCGACAATAGTATGGCTGGTATGCAAATGCAACTGGCTTGGCAGTTAAGCACCCAACTCGCCAGGGTGCCCGCTTGGGGCAGAGGTCTCTTTGTGTTAGTGTGCATACCTTGATGGGGGTGTTTGTTTTGGGAGGTCTCCTAAAGCAGATCTGGCAGTTTCTGGCTTGCTTTGGTGTAAACAGCAGCAGTTAATAGCCATGCCTAGCTTCACGCTTGTTCGGTGGCCTCACAAACACTTGGCTGGTGGCAGAGCAGGGCCGAATTATGATATCAAAATGATATCTAAAAGTTACCAAAGGCCAGGCCAGTTCACGGTGGTAACAGGCAGCCATTGCATCATCTTTGTGACATAATCCCACTTTTGATTTTTGCAAGCAGCCTCTGTTAAAGTTGGAATTCTCCCCTCTTCCACCTCTTATCAGATTGTCAATTTACTTTAACAGAATGACCTTCCTCCAGAAGTGGTATACCTATGTCAGGGTGAGCTGTTAGAAAAGCAGATAGACTTTTCTTTTTCTACCAGCTTTAAATCTAAACATATTTCACTGTAAGAGTGAAATCTGTCTCTAATTTTAAATCAGAAAAGAAAAAAGGAAAGAATGAATTATGTCAGCTGTCAGAAATGTGGGAAACTGGAATGCATCCTTTGATCTAAGAGTTCCTCACTTTATGTGTCTTATGAGCGTGCATCCATATGCAGTCTTTTAAGCAATAGCATTTTTATTGCAGCATTTATGTACTGTATAGAGAAGACCTTGGAATAGTTACTTTTGGACTACAACCCTCAGAATCTTCTGGTATGTGTGTGTTTGAGATCTTTGTGGATTTTTATACCCATCATATGGGCGTAGATCCCAGATCATCCCATTATTTTTATAAGATGAACTCAGAACCCACTTAGGCTGGCAAAATTCTAGGCATCTGAAATTAAGATGCTTGTAACTAAGAATGCTGACTTTGTTTTCCACCCATCCTTGGTGAACAGAGTGAGCTGAAAATCTTTTGTTGAACTACGATGCCAACAAATACCAACATTTATTCATTATAATGATGCCAACAAATGTGAAACACTTTTCAGTTTACACAACTTTAATTAAGCACAGAATCATTGTTTCCCATTAATGCAACAGGTCTAGTGGTATGGTTCCCACAAGTTACAATAGAAGCAAGAATAGCATTCAAGCTCTGATCGGTCACACAGTTCACTTCAATCCAAGAAGAAAAGGGCAATTGGACTGAGCAAAAAAATCTGGAGTCCTTCTGTGGAGAAAGCAGGGAAGACTACATATTTTGTTTCTTTCTAGCACTCTTTCTTATTTTCCAAAGAGCTTCATGCTTAACACAGTGATAATGGTTGCAGAATGTACACAGACAACACATGCAATATGAATGGTTTCTGTACTTGTTATGGGAAGTTGTGATCAAATTAGAGTCACTACGTAAATCTACATGTGAATTTAAGGACGCTTCTATTCCATCCTCACTCAGTTCTAAAAAAGAACTGGGTTCAGATTTCTTCCTGACAGGTCTCTCAATATAAACACAGTTCATACGTGTTTTTGATGGTCCATATTTTTTTTTCAAATGTGGTGATTTCAGAATGTGTCTCAAGTAGGCTTTCATGTTACTGCCTCTCATGTTGAACAAATAGGTCAATGCAAAATACAAAATAGCAAGCTCAGATGTGACATCAGATATGCGATTATCTAAAAGAACCTCCAAGGATGTTCTTTCACTCCCCCACAAAATAGTTACAGTTGAACACAAGAATTTAAAAAACAGATTTCAACATGAGACAGCTGAACAACCAATATACCAAATTCACCATAAGGTTCAATACAGTCCTTTCTAGCTTGAAGCAAAGGTTTAAACAGTTGCTATGTTGGTATTTAGAAAGGAGCGCTATTATTACTAAGAGGCAGAATGGATTTCTGAAAAGCAAGTTTTGCCAAACTAATCCCATTCGTCACGTTTTCTCTCCTTTTCGTAACAGTTACAAGCATGGTTGATTGGGGGAATGTTGCTGATGCAGTGTATCTCAGTTTCAGTAAGTCTTTCAATAAAGTTCCCCATAATATTCTTGTAGACAAGGTGGTAGAATGTAGATTAGACCAGTGTTGCCCAGGTTACTTGATGTGGAAAGCCTAGCATTTTTTCCCAATGAGTCATGGCCTGGTACCATATTTGTGCCCATTTACAATATTTGCTTCATTCTTTCCTGGAAACTCACCAGTGAAATGCTAATCTCCATCTTCAGAAGGTCCATATGTGGGATACTGCCTGGAATCCTGGGAGCAATACCTAGCTCTCTTTCAGTTATATAGCATTATGGATTCCACTTTAACTGCCATCCTGTGGAATCCTGGGATTTGCAGTTTAGAGTGGGGAGTTAAGATTTCTCACCGAGTGAGCTCTAGTGCCTCAGCAAACTACAAACCCCTTTCTATAGGATGTATCTGTGGCAGTTAAAGTGGAATCATAGCACTATACTTGTATAGTGTAAAAGGAACTCTAGAAACATTCTAGAATCAATCAGTAAGCAATCTGTGAACATTTTGACCAGGAGGAGTAAAATGTGTTACCACCAAATTGCCAGAATAGATTCTCAAGAACAAATTAATCCATGGTAATGCTATATCGTTTTTAAAATATATATGTATATATTAAATGTGTGAAAGCCAGCATGAGCCATTTCCACACTAGACTGTTATAGCACTATGATTCCACTTTCAACATCCTATGGAATCCCAGGGTTTGCAGTTTCGGGAGGGGCTGGCCGGCTCCTCCCGAAACTGCAAACCCCGGGATTCCATAGGATGTTGAAAGTGGAATCATAGTGCTATAACATTCTAGCGCGGAAATGGCCACGGTGTAGCTATTTGAGTATTAGACTCTGGAGACCAAGGTTCAAATTCTTGCTTGGCCATGGAAACTCACTGGGTGTCTGTGGGCAGGTCACACTCTTTCTTCCCCAGTGGAAGGCCATGGCAAACCCCCTCTGAAGAAATCTTGCTGAGAAAACCCCGTGATAGGTTCACCTTAGGGTCTCTAAAAGTTGGAAATGATTTGAAGTCACTCAACACCAGTGGCATATTAAATGTGTAGGCAAATGAGTATAATAAGCTGTACAAGTAAATAGATAAAACATTATAATTAAAATGTTACACTAAATTTTATTCAGACATTCAGTCATTTAGCTACTTCCCATGGTAAGCATGGATCAGGCATAGCAGGTCCCCCTTCTTCTCCGGTGACATTACCCTTCTCAACAATTATTTACCCTTGTGGTCTCTCTATTTCGGAAAGAAATAAGTGCATATTGATTTGAGCTGATAGAGGGTATCCTTCAATCCTTCTCAAGGCTCTCTGTAGCATTTAATTGGTTTCTAGGTAAATCGTAAAAGGTACTGGAGTGATGGAGGAGGAGAGAGAGTGGAGGGAGAGGAAAAGGGAAGAATTTGTAAGAATCATTTGAAACACGCATGTGGGTGTTGTTTTTTTCAATAATCAGTGATCAGTGCTTTAAACACGAAGCATTAGAAAACTTACCCAGCATTGCCCTGTTGATTTTGATGATTTCACTCAAGATATGAATGAAATACAGATATGACTGATAACACCTACAAGTTGGAGTCTAAATACTTTAAAGGCATCAGAACCTGTCTGATCTTGGAAGCTAAGCAGGGTCAGTCCTGATTGAATGAGAGAACAACCAACAAACACCGTGTGCTGTAGAGCTATATTTCAGAGGAAGGAACTAGCAAAATGACTTCTGAGTATTTTTTCCCCAAGAAGACCCTATTAAATTCATGGGATTGCCATAAGTCAGCAGGCAACTTGAGGGCACATACCCAGACACCAGCAGTCCTCAAAGTTTGCTTTGTACTAAGTTCCATTTGGAGTGGACCTAAAACAGCATCTTCCTCCACCCATAAAGCCAAACTTTGCCAGTCAGGTCTATATTTGTACAGATTTTGTGTTGATCTCATCTTAGAGCCAAATATGAAGTATGGTCAAATTGATTTCTTGAATGTCCATTCCAGACCTTCTTTTTGATCTCATTCATTAGCACATCTGACTGTAATAAGATTTGTACAGCGTAACCGACAGAGCTAAACTCTTTAATTTATAATGTGGATGTTTGTATGGTATGCGTGTAGTATGTTCATATATATGTGTATGTGCATGTGTGGGTAGGTTAGTAGGTATAGGGATGCGTGTGTGTGTGTGTCTGTACATGCATATACAGATATATCCACCATTTATTTTTACAGTTATAATTACTGGATGTACTGTGTTGGTTTCAGGACAATGTATATTGTCTCCAAGTCTCCATCTTGATCTCTGGTTTTACACACAGTTCAGAAAATGGAAGGATATCGCACTGCAGATAGCCTGGAGGACTTGCATGTGTAATTCCCAAGGGCGTGATCCTCTGAAGAGCTGGCTGGAGATTCTGGCTTGACAGAAGGCAGACCTTGTCAGCAGATCTAGAAGCAAAACAAGAAGCTTTTTGAACAGACAACACCACAGACTGCCTGAACCTGGAAGCAATTAGTTGTGTGAGCATCTACTGCTCCCTCTCTGTCAGATGGTGAAGAAATTTTAGATCCCATGACAAATGAAGCTAGGATAATCAGTTAGGAATAATGTGTCAGCAGACAGATATCCCAGAGAGACATGTCAAATCAACCAATAAACCTAATTGGTTCTTTCTAGTGATCGTTTTGACTGAGATACTTGTCTAAGAAAGTCTATAGCACATTGAGTATTGGACCAAAAATCAGTTCCTAGATTTGAACATGTAAGAGGTAGGACCTGTTGTCATAACTACACAGATGTTCTAAGCATGATCCTGAGTGCCCTGGTGTATGATGAGTTTTTACATATTTCCATTATTTGTCAGTGTAAACTTCCAAAGATTTCTCTTCATTTCTTCACAACCTAAGGCAGTCATCCTCAAACTTTGTAAGACAAAGAAACCCCCTGGATCACCACTGTAGGTAGCAGTCCTCCCTTGACCCTATTGTGGGCTACCTTTGGATTATGATGTTAAAATTTAAAACCCAGACTTTAATCCAGAGTGGATTCACCACTCTACAGACATGGAAGCCACCAGCCACCAGCGCAAACAGTAGGCCCACGGCCAATTGATAAGCTTTGCTATGAAGTAGATAATCTTAGTTTAAATATTGTGTTGTAAGCCAGTGCTTCACAAAAGGCATGGTTTGCAGACCAGTGCAGTGAAGCTATGGCCTTTACCGCACTGTGTCCCAATAGTGTGTTGTCCTGCATTGCCATTGCCAGGATGGGATTGGGCCTGAATGTTCCCACCGCACCCAGTCGGCTGCCACAGAGGGGCACACTGTTCTTCCTTCTGCAGTACAGCTTCAATGGCAAGTCTCTTTCCCCACGTTTTCTCCACCCCACGACTCATGATTGGTTGGTTCCTGCTCTGTACTGTGGAAGGAAGTGCCATTGAGTACTTCAGCCCTTACCACATCCAGGCAGCTGACTGGATCGTGCCAGGAAAAGGGGGCATTACTGAATCTTTTCTGGTAATGAAAAAGGGTGCATTTCCCACAGACAGAGATGTGACAGCAGGTGAGCAACGATATTGTGCAGTGGCATGTGTCCTGGATTAGAAGCAATGTGTTGCCCTGCTTGAGATGACAATGTCATGCAGTAAGAGCCTATGAGAATACGACAGTAATGTGGCAGAAATGCAGCACACATCAGGACACATTGAAAAATAATCTTTGCCAGATTACCAATTCAGACAGCTTAGGAATCACGACTTTAAGCACTGCCCCGTATTAGGAGTGTGTGCGTGTGTGAACCTGCTCTGTTTCCTGTGAAGAAAGAATATATTCATCCTCTCTCCTCAGCATCCTATGTGTGGAGATAAGACCATCCACTGGAGTCAACATAAAACACAGTTCCTGGATAAAATCAGGCTCTCTCCCATTGCGCTTGTGCATTCAATTGGAGGGAAGAGAATAATTAACCATGCATATCTAAAATGAAGGCATTGACAGAGATTTAATTTCCTGAAATCACCAGAAGCTATGTAACAAGACACACGAAAACAAAAGAAAACAAAACAGAATCATCCATCCGTTCTGTTTTCTATTTATCTCTTATCTTTAGGGATGATCTATACTTCTGTTATGTGTATTAGTTGCATTCTTATGATTTTAATTACTTAATGCCTAATGACTGGCCACTGGATTTCTTTCTGTAGGATCTGATGTGATGCTGGGCAAGTAAAACTGTTGGCCAAGCCTACTATAAAGAAATGGAATTTTGCTTTTCAGTGCTTATCTGTAAGATTCAATGATGTACTTGCCCTGCCTGCATTTCAGCTCTTTCAGAAGCTTCTCTGGGAGGACATAGCATTCAAAACATCTAGCTCATTAGTGGCAGCTCATTAGTGCAAAATATTTCTGCTGTTTCTGGGAAGAAACTGTGTGGATGCCAGATGCTAGAAAGTTCATCCCTGTAGAAGTCCTGATCTCTCAGTGTCTTCATTCTCAATCCTATGGGATGGTCCGTTTTGACAGCTAAAATATCAAGGTCTTGTGTTTTCTTTATTACAAGGTAGATGCTTAAGCATCCACTGTGACTACATTTTATGTGTTTTCTAACACCTTTGTTTGTACAGTCAGTCCTCCACATTTGCGAATTTCACTTTTGAGGATTTGATTATTCATGGATTATTTGCTATCAGCCCTACTGCTGCTCTATGCCATTTTTAATAGGGACTGCAAGTCTCGTGGGACTGAGAAACTGCAAACGAGACTGGTTAAGTCCCTATTAAAAATGGTGTGAGGCAGCAGTGGAAGTGGCAGTAAGCCCCACCAGCCACCCATTTCTGCCTTATGAAGGAACCCTGATGCCTCAGTGGAATCCACAGTGGGTTGAATATGGTGATCATACTTTTTTTCTGTGTTAAATATGGTTTGGGAGGGCCTAGAGTTATTCACGTTTTTTCCCCTTCACGGAGGTCCTGTAACCCTAATGCTAGCAAAGGTGGAGGGATGACTGTATTGTTTGTATTAATTCTTTATCTTGTAAATAAATGCTTTATTTATTTATATATTTATTTATTCCATGTATGTGCTGCCTTTCTCCCAGAGTGGGACACAAGGCAGCTCACAAAAGGAGTCATTTATACCCAACAATCTAATTTAAAAAACAATTAAATTAATCACAGTTAAAAAGTAAACAATTATTTTAAACGCATACAAAAGTTTTAAAATAAAACATACACACAATAAAAAGTTCCTCTGCGAGTGATTACGTATCTTGCTTAAACAAAAGGTCTTTGCGTGCTGGTGAAAAGAGAGCAGGAAGGGGCTCAGTCTGGCCTCCTGTGGAAGGGAATTCCAGAGGATAGAAGTGGCCACCAAGAAGGCTCTCTCCTGTGTCCTCATCAAGCAAACCTGTTGACAATGGTAGGTCTGAGAAAAAGCCCTTTCCTGTAGGTCTTAAGATTCTGGTAGGTTCACATTTGAAGGTGTAGTCTTTTAGATACTCTGGATCTAAGCCATATAGCTCCGTAAGACTTGGGCCATTTCTGCACTACATTATTATAGCGCTATTATTCCACTTTCAACATCCTGTGGAATTCTGGGGCAGGTAGTTTACTGAGACCAAAAAGTCTCTGGCTGAAAATTCTAAATGTCCCTCCCTAAAAGGCAAACCCCAGAATTCCATAGGATGTTGAAAGTGGAATAATAACACTATAACAGTGTTGTTGTGGAAATGGCCTGTGTGTGTGTGTGTGTGTGTGTGTGTGTGTATGTGTGTGTGTGCATTTTTAGGAGTGACCTAGTTCTAAATCCAGAACCTTACTTGTTTAGTTATTGCTACTGAATAAAGAATATTTTTTTGGCTTTGGATTGTTGACAGCAAAGGGTGCAGAGAGATTCCCCAGCTGCCTGGAGGCTTAAGGATGTCCTGTAAAGACTGGATTTTTTCCTCCTGGCTTAGACTGAGTTGGGCAGAGGGGCTGGTGTTATCTTGCATGCTTGTTGTTGGTCCTGTTCTTGCTTGCCTAGGATTGGACTGCTAGTTCACTTGTAACCTTGACATCTATGTGCGGATCAGTATGATGCACTAGTTAGAGCATCAGAGTGGGATATCCAGATGCGTGTTTTCACTGAGCTGTGAAACTCATTGAGTAGCGACAGACCAGTCTCTCTTATTCATCCTGATCTATCATAAAATCGTTGTAAAGGAAGCCATGCACACTGCCTTGACCTGATTGAAGGAAATGTAAAAGGCCTGTGTAAGAAACAAAGAATCCAATAATAAGATAACAAAATACAAAATCCACAAGCAGTGATACCTTTTGTTTTGGAGGGGGGCAACTCCAAAGTGTAAAATAGATGATGTAAGCTTCCAGAGTTTTACTGACTTCTTCATTAGCCAAAGATGTTTAAAATCATACAGCAGAAAAAATAGTAATGATGTTAGAGTCACAGACCTACATTTTGTCTGAAATATTATCAGTTAAGATGGTATTGAGGAATTTCAAGAGACCAAATTTAGCTGCAAACAAGGGGATCCTAAACAAGAGGGAACCAAAGAATTGACATATCTTGAAACTCAGGTTAGGATCTGTGATAGTGACCACCTCCTTCTCGTCTAGATTCAGTTTGTTTTTCCTCATCCAGCTCATTGTCTCTTTCATTCAGAAGAGAAACACTATCCTTAGCTAAGGCCATTTTTGAAGGCATGGAGAAATATGTTTGGCTATCGTGAGTGTACTGATAGCACCCCGCCCCATCCTCAAGATGATCTCTCCCAGCAGTTTTATGTAAATATTAAACAGCATTGGGGATAGAATGGCACCTTGTTGTATGCCATGTAACAGCTCCTTTCTTGAGGAGCAGCTATCTGCAAACACCACTATCTAGAACCTACCTGAGAGATAGGACCAAAACTACTGGAGTACAGTGTCACTGTTTCATAATCCAGTTGAGTGTTCTAAAAAGATACCATGCTCAATGGTATCAAATGCTGCTGAGGGGTCCAAAAGCACCACCAGGTACACACTCCTTCTGTCAGTTTTCAGCCAAAGATCATCCATTAGGGTGACCTTGCAGTCTCAGCTCTGTATCCTGCTCTGAAGCTGGTTTGAAATGGGTTTAGGAAACCTGAACATGTCAATTTTTTTAAAAAAAGAAGTTACTTTACACGTTACAGTCCTCCCTCCACATTTGTGGGTTTGACCTTCATGAATTTGATTATTCACAAGGCATGTGCTCCCCACCCCATTTTCCTCCTCCCATTCCCTTGCATTCCTCACCCCTGGCTTGTGAGACTTGTGTTTAAAATGTATGTTTTTTCCTTTTTGGAGAGCAAATGCATCAACAGTGCTGGAGGTGTGTCCTCTCTGCCATGTGACTGCACATTCTTCTGTGTAACTGCTGCTGATTGGTTAGGTGCGCTCTTTGCTCCTACCCTTCCTTTCTCAAGATGACAATCGGAAGTAACTAGAACCCCAAAACTCTGCTCTTCTCTGTCTGAGAGGAAAGTACAGGCACAATTCAGTGTGTTGGTTATGACATTTTAAGCTTAGATTTAGGTCTAGGCAATCTAACAGATTATATCTCTCCTCCTATGAGCCTGCCCAGACCTTGAGATCCACAGGAGAGACCCTTCTTTTAGTCTTACCACCTTAATAAGTATAATTGGTGGAAACCTGAGACAAAGCCTTCTCAGTATGTGCCCCTAGACTTTGAACTCCCTACCTGGGGAGGCTAGATCTGCCCCCTCCTTGCTGCCCTCCTTGCCATCAGTTGAATACTTTTTTTCTTTTTATTTATTCAGAGAGACTTTTAGAATGGAAGGCTTTTAAGGAAAGGAGTGTAAAAGGGTGCTGTGTTGTTTTAAATTGCACAGTTTAACTTCTTTTTTTTCTGAATTGTTTTAACAGTTTAATTTTGTTTTAATGTTGACTTTTTGTATGCTTGTAATTATGTTGTAATCATTTTAATTTGCAAGGAGCCTAGAGTCCCAGTCTTGCAGGGGGGAAAGCAGGATATCAGCAAAGATAATAGTTTTGTGTCATTGAAAAATACAGGGAAATGCTGTCTGGTTCTGCCAGGTGGCCAGTTCTGATATTACATTTTGGAAATTTGGGAGAAAATTGCAAAATATATTACAAAGTAATTTTTCCTTAGCACTTTCTTACCACTCAGATATCCCTCCCCACCCCAAGCCAGTTGTGGTTGAATACAATTAAGAAAGTGCCAGGTTGGCTAGAGTTCTGCACTGAGAGCAACATTTCTTCATGAGACAATTCAGCTGCATTCAGACTGGGAAGCAAAATTGTATTGATGGAACAAAAAGTATCAAGTTAATAATCTGCATTACCCTGCAAGCATCAAGTTGCTTCTTGGTATGGTAATTTGGTATTGCAAGATAAGCAAAGCATCTCAATTTATTCCACACAAACCTGTGCCCTTCCACACTACACTATTATAGTGATATTATTCCACTTTTGACATCCTGTGGAATCCTGGGGTTTGTAGTTTAGGGAGAGGCATTTAGAATTCTCAGCCAGAGAGCTCTTTGGCCTCGGTAAACTACAATTTCACAGGATTTTGAAAGTAGAATAAGAGCACTATAACAGTGTAGTGGGGAGAGGCTCTTAGATATTATAATGCTAAGTTTACAATTTTCAGCAGAAGCACATTGTTTTTCCCCTTCGCCAACATATTCACTTTACATATCTGATCAATATAATCTTGAGTATATGGTCCTTTCTGGACTCCAGTTATATCGAGTTTTCGTTTTCAGATCACCTTTCACATGAACAAAGCATGTGGAGGAAGTATGATCATGTGGAGGCCAGTTTTAGTACACCTTTCTCTATGTGTTTGTGAAACCTTTACACAGAGTGCTGGGTTGGGGTATAATCATGCCATTAACATTTGTTGTTTCATTTGCAGGGAACGTTCTTATGTTTGGCACATTAATATGTGAAGTTTCTTTACCAAAAAAAAAAAAAAAAGGAAACAGAACAAGAACTTCCCAAAAAAAGAAAGCAAAAAATAAATCCCCTCTATGCTGGATAAATAAGCCAATAAATCAACAGCAGATTAAGGGGCAAGTTCACCCATACGTTGTTGGCTGGTTTCTGATATTGCCACTGGCACTGAAATGCAGCTGTAAAGCCCTTTGTAGTTGGCAGTCTGCAGATTCTGTTTCTAGAGAGGGCTTAGAATGCTTTTTGTACTCTCAAAATGCTTTGTCCAAAGCCCTTTTTTGGCAAGGACAATGGCTGGATGATGTAATAGGTCTTGTAGCCTTTCTAATTTTTACAACAGCAAAGCCACTGAAAAGAGTTTGTTTTGCCAACTTTCCTGCAAGGTCTTCTTTCATTCCTCCACTTGTACATGCTGTAAAATAAACAGACAGCTGGAAATTTTTGCAACTGTCAAACAAGTGATGGTACAGTGTTTAAAGTAGCAAAAATGAATATAATGTATTGCTGTGCATTCACCACTTTGGAGAAATGAGCTGTTCCTAGGAGCATACTGCAGATTAGCTCTGGATGAGAGAAGGTGCAAGGTGTGTTGGAACATTTGCTTTATTCACATCTATATAAACAGAGTACGTTGTAAGTAAACAGGAACACCTTCCGAATCCAGCAGATCCTCAGAGAGTATCTTACGCATTTGTACATCTACTCCTTTCTAACCATCTGGAGCAGGTGGTAGATGACTGTTGGGACAGAGAGCTGTACTGACCCCAAGAGGACCTTGGAGGCCAACTACACCCCACCTCTAAAGCTTTTTCTTCTTTTTAAAGTTTCACAAGAGTGCTACAGTACCTAATTTGGGGGAATGGGGAACAAATTATCATGCCATACCAGTATCATCACCTCCTCTGAATTTGAAGTCCAGGATAGGCTGTTCTTTTTAACAGAAAGGGAGCAAGTGATCAGTTTCCATGCCACTTCCTTTTTTTTTTTTTTCTGTAAAGGCTTCTCCTGGATCTAAAAAGGCCCATGAAGAAAAATATGGCAAAGTTGCCCCCATACCCTCTAGAACAGTGCTATTCAAAATGATGGACCATGCATTGGTGCTAGTAGTGTATGAGACATCAGCTATCAATCCTTGGAGAGTTTCTAGGGGGGGGGAAACCCCCAAAGAAGCAATTGTAACCAATGAGCACAAACATGGTACCAGTCTTTGGCACACTGGAAAAAAATTGCCAATGTCCTACGTCAGATTGTTCAAGAAACTTTCCTCTGGAAGGTATTTGGGGGATTTCTGGGAACATTTTTTTAAAAAAAAGCAATGCTAGGCTGGGGCTGCGTGTGGATTACAGGCCCCTCTCAGTCTCTCTCTCCTCTCTCTCAGGCCATTTCCACCCTACACTCGTTATACTGCTATTATTCCACTTTCAACATCCTGTGGAATTCTGGGGTTTGTAGTTTCCTGAGGCCAAAGAACTCTCTGGCTGAGAATTCTAAATGTCCATCCGTAAACTGCAAACCCTGGGATTCCATAGGGTGTTGAAAGTGGAATAATAGCACTATAACAGTCTAGTGCAGAAATAGCCCCACTCTGCATGGCTTTTGTACAAAATAAATCCCCAGCACAGAGGGGAAATGGCCTCAGTCTGTCTATCTAGCTTCCTCAACCTTATCAAGGAAGACCCCCTCGCTCCCCTTACTCTGCCTTCTCTGTTTCCCTCAGTCAAAATAAACTGCTTATTGTTGTGTCTTTGTCCTTCAGGGAAGCTTTCACACTACATAATTATAGCACCAAGGTTCTATTTTAACTGCCATGGCTGCATCCTATGGAATCCTGGGGTTCGCAGTTTAGTGAAGCACTAGAGGCCTCTGTTAGAAAAGTCTAAATTTCCCCCAGACTACAAAACCCAGTATTCTGTACAATAAAAACCATGGCAATTCAAGTGGAATTATAATTGTGCAATGTGAAAGGGTCCCTGTGTTTGCCTATGCTTTTCCTTCTCCTATGTTCTGATTTGAATGACGTTCCAAAAACTGAAGGCAAATTCCCAACTATCGGGAGATCATCTCTTGTCATGGTGACCTATTGATTAACCATCATCCACTTATACTGGACTGTTTCCCAACCGTCTGCTGGACAAAAGGGCTATCTGGCTGTCAGCCACATTAGTACTTTAAAAGGAAAGCAATTCCCCTGCCCAGTGTCTACTTGATGTAACCCGTGCGTAAGAAAATCGAAGGACTGCATATTTCAGAAGGTGACCAGGCTTGGCTTCTCATCTGGGGCAACTTTTATAACTGGAAGGAGGACCTTTAAAATGGCTTCTTGATGTACTGCTGCTGGTTATGTGGGTCAGAGCAAAGGCCACCCTCAACTACTGGGGATGGAAGGAAGTGTGGACAAACTGGGTTTTGCAGAGGAAGAGGGAGAAAGAGTTAGAGAGAGAATGTTTAACTTGTAGAGAGGAAAGAAGTGAATCCTTGTTGATCATAAAAGGGTTGGGAATGAGTAGATGCATTTTAAAAACAAAGCTATCATTAAAAGAGACATGACTGCAACTCTAGAATTAGAGTCGCTTAGCTGAACCGACATAGCTTTACAGAATGTGGCATGTAAACCACCAGATACTGGTGGAGTCTGCCAGACGGGTGTGTGTAGAACTATGTGGTTCAAAGGATGGAAGTGGGTGTTTTGTGACTTTGCAGTCAGGTTTATGGACATGACAGATAGGCCCCAAACAAACCATAGAGGCGGTGGGCAAATGACTGTGGCAGAATGCTTGGCAATCCTAGGGAAACATTTTGTGCAGCCAAAACAGGCTGTTAGCAGCCTCAGTGTGGCATACCTGTTTGTTAGTTCATGCCACATCATTCCACTTCTGAATGTTTGGATGACCCTCCCTATCAACAACATTTCTTATGAATTAAATGTACAGTTTCCTAAAATTAAAAGTAATTTTCCTCTATAGTTAAATTAGCCTGTAAGAGGGCAAGGAGGATTTGAAACATATTGCTTCGTCTCAACAATTAGACCCATTTAGTCAGTTTTTCACTTGCTGGTCAACATGTAGACGAAACCCACAGATAATCCGATTGGGATTAACAATAGGATTCAGGCCTAGGCTTTCCCCTTCTCATTAAAAATAAATATTTTGATAATCCATCATTATTATAACACAAATGTTATACCCTGCCCCAGAAGAATAAACCTGAATAGAACAGAAATACAGGGCCATCCGCACTGCACAATTATAGCACTATTATTCCACTTTAACTGCTATAGTTCCACCCTGTGGAATTCTGGGGTTTGTTGTTTGGTGAGACATTGTCATACACTGATTGAAAATTCTAAATGCCCCTCTCTACACTACAAATCCCAGGATTCCATGGGGTGTTGGTCATATCAGTTGAAGTGGGATGTAACTCTATAATTACATCGTGTGAATGGGCTCCTGATTTAAATGTGTTAATGGTATTGAAAGAAAAACATACCTATTAAATGTCCGTTATATGTTTCCTCTACCTTTTCTTACAACTTTTCTTCTTTCCGTACCACAGTTAATGAAGCTCAGTTTGTACTTTCAAGGAGGTATTTTTTAAAAAAAATAACCACATAACATTTAGACACTATCCTATGAAAACAATGACCATTTAGACCTTAGACCCCTTCCTACTTTCTGTATAAAGTGGTACACTCAAGCATTGTGTGATAGATTGTGTAACTTGGCAACGCATAGAAGATAATTGGTTTCTTTTGTAAAATTTCTTGCATTCCATCATAGGAATAGCTATATGTTTATAAGAGTTTGGAAGAGGAGACAGTAGAGTTAGAGAAAATGAGAGAAAGGAAGACCAAAACACCAATTAAGACAGCTTGAGAGAACTGGTCTTTGAGGGTCTGAAAAGATCAAACAACCCCTAATTAGTTTAAGCGGCCAATATGGTTTGACTGTGGAGTACTTTCCCTTTGTGGGTAATTTTTTCTGACAGGCTGTAATGCATTCTGTTAAAATGTATCAGTGTTTTCCAGAAGACTGGTTCTCCCTAAAACTTTGGTAGTATTCAGGGTTTCGGTAACTGTCATTTGGAGCTCCGCAGAGTCGAGAAGGAAACACATCAAGTTTTCGTCTACAAAGCAAGTACAATAAATTCAGACAAAAGTATCATTGACAGTTAGGCTAGTCTTTTCCTTTTTAATGTGCCACTTAGCTTGCTGATGGTTTGTCCAGAGATTTCGTAGCTTTTGATTAAGCTAGACAGAACACTTCTAGGAGTTGTTCTTCTGTGTGTTTTGAAGACTCCCTAGTTCTGACATCAGTGTTAACCACACTTCCACAGGCTGCTTCAAACATTACAGGATGTTGCTGTAGGAATGAACCCACAGACTGCTTGTAGAACAGCGTTTCCAATTTCGTGGATTAAAATTTGAGGCACACTCTAGTTTTATATGTGAAAATGTGTTACATGCACATATTTATGTACAAACATTTGCACGTGTATGCATGAATGTAAATACCTGCACATAAATGAGTGCATGTATGCACAGGCAGGTTGCATACATGCACACACGTACACAATGCATGCTTGTGTAGTAACACATGGTTACTTCTGTACACACGGCATATGCTTACCCACATGCATAGCACACACGTGTATATGCTTTGTCCGATGCACGTACCCACACATGCATGTATACATACATACACCCTTAGAATCGAAAAATTGACAAGGACTCAAAAGGCCATCTAATTCAATCACATGCCAGTGCAGGAATCCAAGGCTAAAGTACCCTTAAGAGCTGATCATCTAACCTCTGTTTAAAAACCTTCCATGAAGGAGAGTCCATCCATTTTAATTGTTTTATTATTTTTGGAAGTTTCCCAGGCAATATACCTAAATGCCAGTGTAAAATAGCAGTAACCATAGTGCTGGTAGTTAAAATAGTTATAATAGTTGTAGTTGTACTCATCATCATGAAATCATAGAGTTGGAAGGGGCTCCACAGGCCATTAAATCCAACTCCCTGCTCAACATCCCCAGCAGGTAGCTGTCCAGCCTCTTTTTGAAGACAACCAGACAGGGAGACCCACGTGTGTAGGCAATTGATTCCAACGCCAAACTGCTCTTGCTGTCATGAAGTTCCTACTAATATTCAGTCAAAATCTACCCTCTTGTAACTTCAGACTATTAGAACTGGTCTTGCCCTCTGGGGTAGCAGAGAACAAACCTGCCGTCTTCTCTCTGTGGCAGCCTTTGAGGAGTTTAAAGAGTGCAATCATGCCACTCCTCAGTTTTCTCTTTGCTAACCTGAGTGTGCTCAACTACTTCAGCTCTTCCTCCTATGTTTTGTTCTCCATGCCTCTTATCATCCTTATGTCTCTTCTATGAATTCTCTCTGGCGTGTCTTAAAATGTCATACCTAGAACTGAATGCAACACTCCAGATAAGACCTGAGTAGTGCAGAATATAGTGAGACTGTTACTTACCTTGTTTTGGAACCTATGGCTTTTTTCGCACCTTACCTTATCCCAGAGGCATCCAGTATGGGTCCTGGTGTCAGCCTTTCTGGGAGGGAAATGCAACAGGAGCACTCTCCTCTGCACCAGCTGCCTCTGGGATCCAGGAAGCAGAATGGCCATGCCTCTTCCTGCCGCAGTGCAGCTGGGTACTGTCCCAGGCTGTGCTGGGGCAGGAAGTGAAGCCATTGTGCTTCCAGGGCCTCCACATGGAAGATAAGTGCGGGTGTGAAGTGGGATAGTGACATGATCGCTGGTCATTGATGGGGAAAACCTGTCAATGATTTATGGTGCAGTCATGCTGACTGGGAACATGAGAAGGATAGGACCATGATGTCCTGCATGAGCGTCATCATGATCCCATCCTTCTCCCATTCCTATAATGGGTTGGGAGGGCAGAGTGGAAAGGGCCTGTGATTCATTAATACAGGCTAAATTCATCATCATCATCACCATCATCATCACCATCACCAAACAGCACCCACTAGCACAATAAGAAGCATGTAAGCCTTCAACATGATTCTGTCCTCCCCTCTTCCTAGTTGCTCAGGACTCAGGGATGGGGGCTGAGGCAATGGTGATCCTTTTGAGACTTTCCTTGCCTATCAGCAGTGGCACAAGATGCCTCATGGTCCCAGATACCCTTTGTTCTCATCCACCATGTGCTCCCTGTCCATGTATTAACCTGTCCATGTATTAACCTATATTTCCCTCTCTCTATCGATACAAAAAGTTGGGTGTATTGGACATACTGGCCAATATTTCAAGCAGGCCCTCGAGGCAGACAGTTTGAGGACTGCTGATTTAGCGAGATGTGCACAGATGAAACATGCCTTTCGTGGCCTAAGGGAATAAACACGTTAGAGGGGAGTTCAAAGAATGCATGAGGATGGCACACAGCTCTGTTGACCAGCCTTTCTTCTTGAAATACACCCTCATCCAGCATTTAGGCACCATATATAATAGTTGTATGTGCATGCATGGGTGCATACATGCACATGTATGACCCATCTCAGTCAGTGTGTGGGTTGCACTCATGAATGTGCTTGTCAATGTAGCATTTTTAATCTTGTTATGTAGACTGAAGGCATGACATTCTGTTGGTGCATATTCAGTGTCATCTTCAAGAACACATGTGGGCAGTGCAAGTGGTTATCAGTGGGCTTGTTGTGTGGCCCACCAATTTACCTAGCCATGCCTCCAAAGTTCGTACCACCACTGGTTTGTCCAATCTCATCATCAGGGCTGTTGCTTCGATACGTGAAAGCCTGGAGAATAAATGGAAAAATGCCATTTTTAAGAAGTATTTTTCCCCTGGAAAAATTGGAAAAAGATTAAAATGAAAAAAATAATAAAAGGATTGTGGGATGTTTTCTTTTAACAATGGCAAAGAGAACATTTAAGACGAGATGGTCATATTCTTGCTCCCCTAAAATTATGTCTAAAAATTGTGTGAAAGGAGGAATTTTATGTAAGACATTTTGCAACAAACTGATCATTGCCATTTCTGATCTTGATTTCCTTTTCTGGGAATGAGTGCTTTATTTCTGCATGGTGTCATGGAGATATAAAGAAAACAAAATAATTTTCTCTGTTATACTAATGTTGATAGTTTCTTCTGTTATTACTGTTTTTTGTTTGTCTTTAATAAATTGGCAAAATTGAAAAGGTTCCTTACAATTCAGGACCTTGTAGCAATATTGTAAGTAATAATAATAAGAAGAAGATAAAGTCCAGTTTGTAATTACTGTCTGAATAAACTGTTGTTTTAATATACCAAGCATGCTAATCTTCCCCCAAAGGAAATTAGATGTAAAATATTTTAAACTCCAAACTTAACAAAATGATTTTCAATCTGTAAAAGGTAATATTACAAACTTTTCCCATTTTTTTTAGAAATTTCCATCCCCTTCAAGTTGGGGAAAAAATGCCCCTTTGCCAGCTTCAAAATTTCTCCAGATTTTGCATGCCTGCTGCTTCTTGGATCATCCCTGGGGTCAGGGTGATTAGCTCTGTATGTGTAGATGCCATAGTGTTTTTGGCAGCCACATTGAAAGGACTGCATTGAAAGTTCACAGACTTTAGAGAACTCCATATATAATGGTCCCACTGCTGTTTGATAATCTGGCAGTTACAAAAGAACGACTATTTGCTATTGTTGAAAGAGGGAGGATGATGCTCAGGGATGACTGTTTGCTGTCTTCCCAGTGGAGGTTGGCCTCCCACCAGCTTGACACATAGGTTGAGAATGAGAGCAAGAACAAGAGAGAGGATGAGGGGGTGAGGATAGAAGGCTGGTCCCCCGACACTCAGAATTGAGCTATTTCTGTCAACAGGACAATCTTTGCTTTGCAAATATAGCACGTGCAGCCAGGGTCATTGGAACATTACTATCATCAAAATGTTTCTAAAGAAAACACATATTTAGATGTGGTTTGCTGTTTTGACGTGCTGTGTCAACAATCTGGGTAGGCAGCTTCTGTGGAATTGCATTTTATTTGTAGGCTTTGCACATGATATTCTTGAATTGAGAGTCAGTATAGTTCAGTGCATTGAGTGCTGGACTTGGATGGGATCCAATCCCTGCTTGGCCATAAATCCCACTGGATGACGTTGGGCAAGTCAGCCTCAAAAGAAGGCAAAGGCAAACCCCCTCTGAACAAATCTTGTCCAGAAAACCCGGTGATAGTTTCACCTTGGGGTCGCCTTAAGTTGGAAACAACAATCCTTGGATAACCATTGCCTGAGTTCAACCCTGTCTGTTTTTGTGTGTGTAGATGCTTTTGTAGATGTCCTTCACTTTTGCCAGTCTCTCACATTTGTTCATCATGCTTGTGGAGAATGTAAGACTAAAAAAAAGGAAAAAAAATGCTGAGGAACAGTTGTTTGAAGTGAGGGGTGCTATTAAAAAATAAGGCTGTGAAGGAATTGTGCTAAACTCTCAGTGAGACAGTCACATTTGAGGCAGCCTGCTGAGAGTTTGTGAGTCTCTGTGACATTTCTTACCTTCAGTATGAGAATGAGGTGGTGAGAATGGATCTTTTGTTGAGGCTCCTTATAACTGGTACAAAATGTTTTTGTGCAAAGCTATTATCTTTCCACATTGTGAAGCAAAGCACAAAGCAGACAGAAGTAATCCTTTCTGTGATACAGAAACAGGAGGGGCAGAATGAGGGCACTGCCTCACCAACATAAGAATTCTGCCTACTCCAAATGAAATTTTTCTTCAATCCCCAACTTTCTGGCATTGCAGCCATTAAAACTTTGGATGAGTATTTAAGCATATAGTTTAGACATGCAAAGAAAAGCAGGGGAGGTGAAGTTAACAAGGAGGCAGCAGAAATAAGAGCTCTGTATGTGAATAGTTTTCACAGTCTCATGCTCTGCAATGTTAGAAATCTAGGAACATAAGGGAAAATTATAGGTTGTTGTGGGTTATTTAGAGGGCAGAATTCTTATTTGGGGGCTTACTGTTGATATATTCATTCTGTGTTCATTCTTAATTACAAAAAGAAAATATTTCACCTTCCTTTGTTGCCCAAGTTGTCATAAGTCAACTCTGACTGACAGTGATGCTGTCGTAAGGTTTTCTTGTCAAAATTTATTGCAGAGAGGTTTGCCATTGTCTTCCTCTGAGGCTGAGAGAGTGTGATTTTCCGAAGCTCTCTCAGTGGGTTTTCATGGCTAAAGCAGGGATTTGAACTCTGGTCTCTGGGAGTCCAAGTCAATCCTGGTTAGACAAGAAGTTGGAAGAGGAAGTGATTTCTTATTCTTGCACACAGGGACAGGAAAGAGATGAGCAAAGATTATAATTCCTTTTCTAAAAAAAGTAAAAATTGCCATTTCCTATTTCCCTTGGTTTATTTCAGTCTCAGTCACAGTCATCAGTCTGCTGTCAAAACTTGGCTGCTAACTTTGCTCTCCCTGACTCCATCCTGATTGTAAGTTTTTGTAGACTTTACTGGCCCTGGTTGTTAATACTAGGGAACTCCAAGGAAGTCTTGGAAGCTAGACTTGCAGTTCCTCTTCTGTCTTTTTCCAGAGGTGAGGCAAGGGGCACAAATATTGAGGCTTGAACTGTGTTAAAAGAGGGTGTAGATAATTAAATAGTTGCCTGGCTCTGTTGATGTGTTTTTATTTTGCACTGAATGAATGGTGATATTCAAGGAGAGCTGTCACCGGGGAAATCAAAGACCTACTGAAGCGTGGCAGTGATCCTCACATTGTCATGTTCAGAGCGAGTCCAGGGCTAACGCCGGACTGCTGCTGGGCAGAGTTAATTTTGAAACTGTCAGATGGATAGGCATGTTCTCTGTGGGTCCTGGTGTTCCATAGATGGCATTTGGAGTTGTCAGTGTTGGATTTGGAAATGGTTTCAAGATTGCAGAACAAATCCTACATTTAGATGCACATGCCACCCATGGCTTTGCAGATTAGCCTGTCATTATAAGGTCTTATCAGCTCCATGTGGAGGTATCAAGGCTGCTAGGGTGGCTTCCTGCACCCCATCACACAATTTACCAAACTATCTCCAAAAAACATGGTTTCTTATTTCTTTGCTCATTTTCAGATTATATCTTTCCTTTTTACCCATGGTTTCCTCTGACAGGAGTAGATTGTGTGTCCTTAAACTGCTGTTTGAAAACCATGCTCTCATCCCCAATCCTGTTGTAGGGGAAAGTTAACCTTTAAAGGTAATGAACTGAGCATGTTAATTCATGGAACACAGCAGTTTATTTAGGTCAGGGTGGGCAGAATGTGGCGTGCGGGCTGCATACAGCCCTTGGGAAGCGCGAAGGGTGGTCCTCAAAGGCCTGAAACCCATATCTCTATATAACACATATGTCTATATATTAAATTCTTTGAGGCTGATTTTAAGGTGATTTTCTTGCCCTCTGCCCAAACTGCCCCAAATTTCCAGAAAATGTAGTGGTTTAGTTCCTCTCACCCCCCCACCCCAAGACCCCCAAAAGAAAACAAAAGTGGCTGAACAACTGTACAAGTGGCATCTGGAAGTGACGTTGCATCGTTTCAGGTGTGCCAAAACTTTCTTATCCCAGACACTGAGCAGGTACAGAGGGGGCAATATCCCCTGCCGTCTGGATAATTATTCACATTGGATTTGGACAGATGCAACCTGAACAGAATCTGGCTTGCGTGCTCAGAGTCTATTGGCTATCTGGCAGTTATAGCAAGCTTTTAAAACAATTTTAGAGAACCAGTGTCAGAAATGAATAATGTTAGGCTGTGTCAGCATGGTTGGAGTGGATGGAGTGTTGGGTTTCAGCCCTGGAGTCTAGGGTTCAATTCTCCCTTGCCATGGAAACCCACCAGGTGACCTTAGATGTGTCACATACTCTCAGCCTGGGAATACCTCGTGATAGAGTTGCCTTAGGGTATCTGTAAGTCAGAAATGAGTAGAAGCCACACAAGAACAACAATGACAAACACATACAAACTCATCAATAAAGACCAAGCACTTTTTTGTAAATATGTCCATCACATGTGTTCTTCATTTCTCACACTGGTGTACTAGCTGCTGTATTATCAGCCATACATGTCACACTGTTTTTGAACACGAATTCAAAAAGTTTTGTACATGTTTGAACTAACTTGAATCTTTATGTGCTTACTAGGTTTTCAATGTCTGAGTGGCTTTTTCTTCAGCATAGCTCTTCCTTATTTAGGTCTTGCAGTCATTTTCTGTCCTTCTGTCTTTACTTTCATGAGCTGCTTATGTTTTTACACTAGTTTGAAGGCAGCTTTAGAGGAAAATAAAGCATAATTCAAGTGGCCACAAATATTTATTGATCTACTGGGAAGTTTTAAAACTGCTCTTAATTCTTAACAACCACCGGAGTAATGCACTTGTACAATTAGATAATTTTTAAAAATCAGAAATGTGTCATTTTTTTTTTAAAAAAAGGAATAATTGCACCACACAGATTGAATCAGCCAAATAAAATGCCTTGGAAAAGAAAAAGGTTGCTGACTGCAGCAAGTTGTAGGGAATGTATAACCCCCGTGCGGCTGAAACAATTCCACCAGCTACTAATCCATTTCTGGAAAGAATTCAAAGGTTTGGCTATGACCTTTAAAGCCTTACATGGCTTCTGTCCAGACTACAGTGGCCCTTCCAAAGACTTTAGTGAGGTTTTAGGGTGGAGAACCCTTGTGAAAGTGGAAAAACCACAACTAACTCCCTTCCTGTGCCCCTCTCCCATTCCCTTGCCTTTTGTCCTGATGCGTCTCCATTCTGGAGCAAAAAGCAAGGGAATGGTGTGGGCAGGGGGAAAGCACACATGTATCTTCATTCTCCGCGTCTGGGGCTCCCCCCATTCCCTTGCCTTTTTGCCTCAGTGTGCATTCTCTGTCCCAGGACAAAGGCAAGGGAATGCGCAGAGAGGCATGTGCATGCCTTCCATACACAGTACACTATTTCAAAGTACATCCAGTAAATCTACTTAAGACTGGGGGCTATGGATCCTGACAGGTAATTTGCATTGATATCAGTGACTGTATTCTGCAATATTATATTATCATCATTATCATCATCATCATCATCATCACCATCATCATCATCATCATCATTGCTTTGTTATTGTTGGTGGTGGTGGTGGTGATGGTGGTTTTTATTCAAAACTTTTACCACAGATGAGCAATTACAGACAATAAGCACAGAGCTGTACCTTTGCTTGTAGAAAAAAATGTAACAGCTGAAGTTACAAAACAAAGTTCATCACAAGAAAAGTTCATCCAATGGGGACCTTCCAAATCTATGCAGTCAGACAAGAGTCCTTGTGAGATTTGTTGTAGTTGTTGCTGCTGCTGTTGTTGTTGACTTTTTAAAATAAAGCTCCACATTGTGTGTCTAAGTATAAATCTTTTTATCTTACAATCAGTTACATTAGTTCTTCTTCGTGGTCTCTGTGCCCTCACACAATGGGAATCTTCGCGCATGCGCAGTAGCTTTCGGAAAGTTCCCGAGCTGAGCAGCTTGGCGGGAACCCCTCCGCCAACCAGTACTGAGCATGCTCAGTCCCACCAAGCTAATGGTCTCTCAGTTTCTTTCCGTCCGCCAACCTGTTAGCAGCTCGGAAAGCCCTCCTCGCTGAGCAGTTTGCTTGCTTCTTCTATTTCTTCGTTCTTTGCTGTTTCTTTCTTCAAAAAGTTTGTATGAACTCTTCCCCCTTTCTATGTCTTTGTTGTTTAAATTGTGCGTGTCTTGCAGTCGCAAGGTCGCTTTGTCCGACAGCCACTCCAAGTGCCTGTTCTGCCTTGGAGAGGCCCATAACGTCTGGGTGTGTTCCATCTGTAAGGGCTTTACATCTCAAACCTTGAAAAACAGGGCCTTTTTCTATAAAGAGCAGGTACTATCCAGATGGCTCCCTGTACTTGTTTTGGTAATAGAAGTCGCAGCATCTTCTTCAGAACTGCTTCCAGGCAGTCAGACCCGCATTGTTGGGTCTAGCCCGCTCATTACAAAACAGAAATATCCTATAATGCTGTGACCTGTTCTAAAAGGACAATGCTGTTTCAGGCTCTGTTAATGAGAAGTCCATGGCATACATACGATAAGCTTTGTCATCTTTTGTCTGCAGATCACAGACCCTGCATTTTAATTTACTATCCATAATGCTTTCTTAATGAGTTCCAGTGGATAACCACTGAAACATGCCATTGCAGCTGCCGATGTGATTATGGGAGAGAGTCCATTATTTGATTTACGTGATAGTCCGTTATGGTAACTAATATTTGAGGATGGCATACAATAGGCAGTAAGGCGGAAGGCAGGAGGTTCTCCATTTAAACTTTGCTGGCAAAGGGATAAGAAGTTAAATCAATTTATTTTCCCCATATGCGTGCAAGCTGCTAATTGAAATCTAGTGGAATTGCAGTGGGTGCTTAAATCCTTATGGGACTGCAGTGCGTTTTGTTTTGGGAAAGTTCAAGCAAAACCAATAATGTAAGAAGGTTAGGATTCTGCTCAGCCCTCCTCCCACCCCATTCCAGTCCTTCTGAATGCAAATTACTTTTCTGTATCAATGCACAGAAGCTCCATTACTGTACAGTCCTCAAAATAGAAACAGATGGGGGAGATAAAACAACAAAAACAGATGGGCAGAACTTGCAATAGTACGATAAAAATAATGTTTCAGTGATGTTTTGTGGAGGCTGTTTTGATTTGTGGCTTTTATTTTGTCCTCATTTGGCAGTGCAGTATAAACTTAAATGCCCCCACCACCATCTCCAGTATATTTGCAGTGATGCCACCTTGACGCCTACTGATTCAGTTGAAAGGAATCCAGTCACTGTTGGTCTGAGAAAGTATCAGGGTTGGATCTAAGTTGTGTCTGCGGATATATATCTTCAAGTCATCAGTCAACTTCTGGGGACCCTCTGAATTTCATTGGGTCTTCTTAGGCAAGGAATACTCATAGCTGGTTTTGCCAGTACATTCCCCTGAAATATAACCTACAGCGCCTAGTGTCCGATGGTGGTCTTCCATTCAAGTACTAACCAGGGCTGATCTTGTAGCTTCTAAGATCAGACCGGATCTGGTGTTTTTAGGGTATTTAGGCACTGGAACTAAATTGCTCTAGTTCCACACTGTCTCTTATCCCAGATATGTTTTCAGGACATTTGCGAGATAATTTCTACATCATACTTGAGTGTTACAGTTCTCCCAAGTGGTTGTTAATCGAAATTTGTGCCCTTTTTGCACTACACAGTTATAGATATACTTTAACTGCCATTGTTGCATTGTGTGGGGTTATAGGATTTCTGCTTTTATAACATTATGTCACATTCTCTGTCAGAAACCTCCAGCATCTCATTCACATTACAAATCTTAGAATATCGCAGGATTCAGCCATGACAGTTACAGTGTTATGAAAGTGCTACATTTGTGTAGTGTGAAAGAGAATTTTAATTGCTTTAATAGAATCACATCTTCCAAATCACAAGAAGTAAATACTTCACATCCCTTCTGCATTACTCGGAGCTTGTCAGGAATGGTTCTGGCCATCCTAGTTGAAGAAGGATACAGACAAATGGTAACAGGGCTCAAACAGACACAGCAAAAGATGCTTAAGGATATGGAAATAAGTCTTGGAAGGAAAAGTAGAAGGAACTGGTCATTCAGAAGATTAATAAGGGAGGGCATGATAGCTCACTTCAGAGGTTGGGGAGGTTTTTGGACTGTACCATCCAGAATACCCAGGAAAGTTTTAATCTAGAAAGTGAAAAATTACAAACTCTGAAAATACCTAGAAGCCACGGCATAGCAGAGACAAGGATTTTTTCTCCATGATCCAGAAGACAGAAGTAGATCTAACAAGCTTAAATTAGCAGAAAGGTGGATTTCAGTTTGATAGTAGGGAAAATTATTTGACAGCAAAAGCCACACAGCAATGGAACAAATGAGGAAGAGGGGTGGGGGGCTCCAGCCAGATTTTTTGAACTGAATATGAATTCGGACTAGTGGTCTCTAAACAAGGTTGCCACTTTAACAGTACTAAAGAAATTGTATCACTAGAAGAAAAGACTCAAGAAATCACTTATTTGCATTACATGTCAGTAGATATCAAAGACATAGTTGTGTTGGTCTGGATCAGTATGTAAAGGGATCACGTAGCACTTTTGAGACTAACCGAGAGAAAGAAGTTGGTAGTCTAACCGCTTGTAGACTAAGACTTCTTTGTCAGATGCATCTGACGAAGTAGACTTAGACCCTTACCCATGGGGACATATTGCTGCCTTGCTGCGATGCATACCATCACACAACATCATTGCAGTCCTGCTGCTGTCATGTCCCCAGCTATTGCAATAGTGCTGTAAACCATTATCGGGAAAAATCTGGTAATGGCTTCCCTTCACACAACAATCCCATTGGCTGTGAGCATGCAGGAAGGAAAGAAGCTCTGTCATTCACTTCCTTCCGCAGTACAGTTCAGGAAGATGCTGGCTGTGGTGCAGAAGGAAGGAGCATGTCCTGAATGCTACCCATCTGCCGGCAGCCAACCTCTGTGGTGGGGAGTATTTGAGTCCCAATCCAATCACAACGGGGTGACGTGGGATTGTTGCGTAGTGCAGTAAGGGCCTTATTCTACGAAAGCTTATGCTACCAACTTCTTTCTCTCAGTTAATTTTAAAGATACTATGTGTACAATGCATGTTTAGAAATAATTATTTTAATTTAAATGGAAACACAGCATTTATTGTGGTTTTGGGAGAGGCTATGTTCAAGAGTCCTTGTATCTGTTCTTCCTCAGTTTGTTGTCCAGCGGCCATTTCACACGACACAAATCTAGCACTGTGATTCCACTTGAACTGCATTGTTCCATCCTAGGGAATTCTGGGATTTGAAGTTTAAGGAGTGGTGTCTAGAGTTCTCAGCCAGAGAGCTCTAGTGCCTCGCCAGACTACAAGCCCCAGGATTCTGTAGCATGCAATCATGGCAGTTAAGCTAAAAATCAAAAAGCTATAATTGTGTAGCACAAAAGGGCTCCAGATGTTCATGAAAGACGTCTCTACTGTCCCTGTTTTATTCTCAGGTTTATTATATACTTGGAACTGTACAGTCCATCAAAGAGAGGCTATCTTGAAACTATGACTGTTCTCCATAAAATAGGATGCATGGCCACTCTTACCACCTAGGTCCTTGCCGACACTAATTATTCTTTTTAGCATCACATTGTAATAGGGTTTATTGGGCCTCAGTGGAGTGTGTATGGCTTAATAAATCAAAAGGATTTACAAGTGGAGAGTTAATGATAAAAATCAGATACTTACTTTATGGAAGCGTAAATCACAACTGTGGACATGAAGGAAAGTCATCATTGGACAAAGAATATCTGCTGGTTTAGCTTTTTCTTTTTCTATGGGTTTGGGTCTGGGGAAAAAAGTGCACATCAGCTTTAATGCTAATATAATGTTCTTTTAGCCAATAAATCTATATTAACACAATTTAAATTGACAAGCCATAAGCTACCTTCTGATGGAGAGTAATACATGGCATAGAGAGAGAGTGCAAAAGAGTGGGAATAAACAGTCCTTTCCCCATTTTTGCTAATGGAACACACTGTGTTTCTAAATTATTGCCATTTATTGTTTACAAAGGTAATTAGGAGAAAGATTGCCTCACATTAAGTGCAGTAAAAATGAGAGCTCTTTATAGCTCTTGTTTATAAAGCAACCCACTTCGCACTTATTTGCCTACTGGAATTATTTTGTTGCCCGAGTTCCCATCTGTCTTCTCTTAGCAAAACAAAGGGGACGGGGAACCTGTAGGCTATGAATAGTGATAATTGAGCAGCCTGATGAAAGAAGGAAAAAGCTCTTCTTATTGTTCATGTGTTTAAAAAATCTTTACAAGGTTGCGTTATCTGATAACTTTGGCAAAGTAGAACAAGTTCTGTAGCTAAAGAAGTTCCATCTTGAATGTAATCTGTGTGGAGGTGTTACCTTAATTGTTGTTATGTGCCTCCGAGTTGACTCTGACTTGACTTAACAGCCACCCTATCAGTGGGTTTTCTTGGCAAGATTTATTAAGATAAACTTTGTTATTGCCTTCCTCTAAGGCTGAAAGTGTGTGACCTGCCGAAGGTCATCTGGTGGGGTTCCATAACTGAACCGGGGAATCCTGGTCTGCTGGAGGACTAGTCCAGCCCTCTATCTACTATACCACACTGACTATAACTTTGTTAGGACAACCAGAAAGCCACAACAATCTGTGGAAGCATCCAAGACCTTCAGATCATTTCATCAAGCAAGACTTTAGACAACCCAGGTTGGGAGTGGGGTGCGAGGGGATGGCATGGTCTTAAAAATCATGCCTACATTATGGTAATAAATAAATAAAATAAAAATTTAGTTGATTCTCAAATTGGAGTCAAAAACTTTAGGTTTCACCTTTAATATTGTCTCTGCCATCTTTTCCTTTGTATCTTACTTTTTCCCTGGAACTCCCAATTCAAGGAGGCTTGTAGAAATTAAAATAGATATAGATGTTGATAAAAATGGGCAAGAAATATTGAGAGCCAGTGTGGTATAGTGGTTTGAGTGGGATTACAGGTCTGTTAAAAAAAATGTTGTGATTAGGTTGAGTTATATGAAGGAGCTAGCTCTAATATCAGATTTTCAAGGGCTTCTTTATATATGCATGCAAGTGCTCTTCTGATGTTGCAACTGAATCTTGTACTGCATTGAAAAACAAATATCATACCCATCAAGATATCCAGTATGCACTGTGTCTCAAAGAAAAGCATTGCAGATAGGTACAGTGCAGATTGTACAAGGAAGCTGTTTAAACCAAAGAGTATGATTTGGTCTGCTTTTCGTGCTGGTTCTTTGTCCCCCCCCCAAGAATGTTCATAAGACTAAATCTAACACAGGGTTTTCTGGTTTTAAGAGTGTGTGGCATGCTCAAGGTCACCCAGTGGGTTTCTGTCATGCCTTGCTTCCAGAGCATGGACTCAGACTCAAGAGTCTGAAACAGAGGGCATGCCAGAGGCTGAAACACAAGGCAGAGAGAGGTTACAGTGCTGGAAACAGAACAGAGGATGGTGCCAGCCCCAACAGAGAGTCCTGCCTCTTCAAATATAGAGGAACACTTACCTCAACCCAGCTTTGCAGTGCACAGGCAGCAAAGAGAGAGCCAGCATTGCTCGCTCAGGATTTATAACCAGCAACAATCAATCATGTCTCAGCTATGCTAGGCTCAAGACCTATTTAGCTGGTGTCCTTTCCCTCCAGGAGTTGTCAGAGCTTATCTGACCTGCTGCCTTGCTGGATGCCTTGATAAATGCCCGGATTGACCTTGGACACTTCCTTGTTGTGAAACCCTGCTGGACTTTGTTTATGTTGACTTTACTTATGACTCCTTGCCTACTGATTGGCAGTAAGTAACAAGCTGGGAGATACTCAGTTTGTTTTGTTTGATTTATCAGCTGTGCCAAGACTGAGATAGGACAGTTTCCATGGTTGAGTAGGGAATCAAACCCAGGTCTCCAGGATTGTGATCCAATGCTCAAACCACTACACCATGATGGCTCTAAGTACTGCTTATCTACCAATTATTATTAATAACTGTAAGAACAATCTGACACATCAAACTTCTGTTTTTAAGGTCAATTTAATGAGTCCAATTTAAGTGGATATTTGTTGTTGTTGTTATTAGCATTGTCATCAACAAAAACAACCAGAAGCACTGACAAAAGTCTTATTGGGAAGTACAATTTACATGGAATTATTTGTTTGTTTTTAACAACGACGACGACGACGACAGCATGCACTAAACGTTTGTCTGTGAAGTCCTGGGAAGCTGTTTCCATTGTAACTGTTCCTTTGCTTTGGAATTCAAAGTTTGTTTTAACTTTATATAATTTTGTTGGAAATCTTAGCATTCTCTCTACCCCCTCCATCTTGTTGTTAGAACAGATGGGCAATAGCCAGATAGGGCCTCCCTTTCTGTTGCATGCCAGATCTTCTCCATTTGCCTTTCTCTGTCTTTTATTGCATGATCATAAATACCTTTGGTGCTCAGATCATGTGACCCAGGACAGTTGCTTGGGTCATCGGTGTTATAAAAGTTAAGACCCCCCTCTCTCTGTCACTCTCTCTTTGTTCTCAATGGCTGCTTTCCCTGAACTCTTCGCATGCTCCGAGTTTGAGTCCCATCAAGGAGGATGGTGAGTTAAACTGAAGAATCTCCTATTCACTAGATTAGACAGGTAGCAGGCTCTCTCAATGCAGATGTAAATGAAGAGTCATTAGTAAAGTATTTAGTCTTTTATTCAAAGCTACCTGCGTCTGTGTTTATTCCAAGTACCAGTCTGAAGCCACAAGTCATTAGATAAAACTTCTACCGCTTCTCTGTGTGACTTTGCTAAATGAAGATTGGATCTTGACAGTTTCAGTCTCATTTTTCCCCACAAATTTCTTTGCAAGTAGTTGTTGCAAATAGTCTCTTTTGTCTTACTGCAATCACTGACTTTGTGTGTGTGTGTGTGTGTGTGTGCATTTGATTCTATCTCTTTCTTTCTTTTGGTGTTAAAACACAAAGACATGGAGTTGCCTATTCTGACCGGAGTTAGAATAATGAATCAGATGGTCTGAAGCAGGTTTTTCATTAGCTGGATATAAGAAAGCATTATATCTTAACCATAAGCATTTTCTGGATCAATAGATGGGTGGATGAGTTCTCCCTTCCTGCCCCCAAAACCCAACCCCCTTTGGTCCATGTTCAGTTTTAAGTACACTTTGGAAGAATTAATTTTTTTGGATTACAGTTTTCTGTAGGGCCATGCTGACTGAGAGGACTCAACCAAAAGAGTAATTTCCCCAGGCTCAGATTTTTCTCAGCTTGCTAGTTTGTCTGATAGACAAACTTTGTTTCCTCCTGTGTAGTGCTTTGATGCTGTATGATGCATCACCTTCAGACTTTACTGATAAAGTTTACTTATTTATTTTTCTTTTATGCCTGTCTTCTAAAATAAGACTCAGGTAGCCTGCCCATGCCTTCAGAATCTCTTTCTTTCTTTCGATGTTTGCAAGGTGTGCTGCATCTTGTCTTTTATTTGGGTTCAGAATATGGACTCCTTGGTTTTCTCAGGAGGTGAGGGCAGTGAAACACTTCTGTAGATGACTAGGGCAACCTTGGAGAAAGACTCGGGATGAATCTGACAGAGCACAGGCGAAGGCCTATTTTAGACCCTGCTTTGCAGCAGTGAGGGCAGGAAAGGAACAAATCTTTGCTGCCTCTATTACATCAGCTCACTCTCATCCAGCACAGTTGTTCCAAGTAGTTAAAGAGCTATTACATCCTAGACCTCAGACTGCTGAGAAAGTGCCCTTAGAAAAGCACTGTGATGAATTTGCTAAATATTTTGTGGAGAAAATTGCTCACATTCATTCTGACTTGGGCTCCACATTGAAAGTCAGGTCTAGGGAGGTATCTCAGGCGTGCGCTTGTCCAGTTTTGACAGATGAGTTTCAATTTGTTCAACATGAAAATATAGACAAGTTCCTTGGAGAGGTGAGGCCAACTGCTTGTCTGTTAAACCAATTGTCAGCAGCGGGCGGTGGTCAAGCAGATACAGGACGAGCGGCTGGAGTTGACAGCGTTTATTGGAAGCCAGTAAACAGAGGGTTACAGCGCCCCCCAGATGAGCCTTAGCACAACGTAAACACTCCGAAACACAAGTCACGCCTCAATAAGCAAGCAGGCTAGTTCAGAAAACAAAGGAGGGTTACTTCACCCAAATGCAGTCCAAGCACTTGGCCTGCAAGGAGGCTGGACGCGGTCACTGGCGGGAGGGGCTGGTTCCAGACACAGGCGGAGGAGAGCGTGGAAGGCCGACGGTTGTTG
The DNA here is from genome assembly GCA_948472985.1 of Iguana delicatissima. Taxonomy (NCBI): domain Eukaryota; kingdom Metazoa; phylum Chordata; class Lepidosauria; order Squamata; family Iguanidae; genus Iguana; species Iguana delicatissima. The sequence continues at coordinate 184,351 of CAOKZL010001901.1, forward strand.
GTCCGTGGCTCTCCCTGCCCAGCGTCCGTCTTAAGTAGTCCCCTGGACCGGCAGTGACCAATCCGGCACAGGCTCACAGCTGAGGGCTCCCAGCTCAGCTCACAGCTGGGAGCTCTCAGCCCGGAGCCATTTCTCCATCAGCCACCAGGACTGGCGGACCGCCTCTTTCCCTTGTCGCCGCTGCCGGAACGTGGGAGGAGAGGCGGCAGTTTCCTCCGAGTCGGAGCTGCAGGTGGGCAGAGACCCCGAGCTGGGACCAGAGCCCGCCTCCCCCAGCGAGCCACCTCTGGCGCTGCCAATGGGGCCGTTCGCGGTGGTGGCGGCCTCCAAGGTGTCCGGGCCTCCCCCCGTGGTGGCGGTGGCCGCCGAGGTATCTGGGCCTCCCCCCGCGGCAGCGGCGGCCTCCGAGGCGTCTGGGCTCCCCCCCGCGTCCAGGCCCTCCTCCGCATCTGTGGCGAGCTCAGCCGAGCCCGGTCCCATGACACCTGACCCATGTCCATGGCCCATGTCCGTTCTGACTAAGGGACTATTGGGTGGTAGAGCTTGTAGGTGCTTCTTCGAAAGCGGGCTATACTCCAAGAAGTAATTGTAGGAACTTTGTTGGGGGGGAAATGTATTGGACCTCACCTTCCTAGGTTACTATCAGCCAGTCTCTATTCTCCTCTTTCTAAGGAAGCTCCTAGAGTGAATGGTGGCAACACAACTCCAGGCTTTCTTGAATGAATGATCACCTGAGTCCATTCCAATCTGGGTTCAGGCCTGGTTATGGGGTAGAAACAGCTTTGGTGATGACCTATAGTGGGAGTTGGACAGGGAGAGTATGTCACTGTTGGTCTTCCTGGATCTTTCATTGGCATTTGATACCATTGACTATTGTATCTTTCTAGGCTGTTTGGCTGATATGGTACTTGGGGGCATTGCCTTGCAGTCATTCTGGTCTTCCTTGGCTGAACAGTCCTAGAGGGTGGTGGTGGTGAACTATTGTTCAACCTTTTGGCCATTGACCTGTGGGATATTATCAATATTATCCCCTATGCTTTTTAACATCTACATGAATCTTCTGGGGAAGCTCATCTGGAACTTTAGGGATGGGTGTTACCAGTGTACTGATGATACCTCTCCTTTACATCTGATGTCAAGGAGGTGATGGTAATACTGAATCATTGTCTGGGAGCAGTAAAGGATTGGATGCAGATGAGCAGACTGAGGCTTAAGTCAACCAAGATGGGAATGCTGCTTGTCAGTAGAGAATCTAAGCTGGGATTGGAATTGCAGTATGTTCTGGATGGGGTTGCCCTTTCTCTGAAAGATCAGGTTACTTAGCTTGGATATGCTCTTGGACCTAGTGTTGCTCCTGGAAAACCAGGTTGCTGTGGTAGCCAGGAGTGCCTTTTTCCCAGCTTTGATTGGTGTGCTGGCTAGTCCCATTCTTGAGGAAGGCAAATTTGGCCACAGTGGTTCATGCCTTAGTTACTTCTTGATTAGACTACTGTAGTGTGGTCTACGTTGGGATACCCTTGAAAATGGTTTGGAAGCTGCAGCTGGTGCAAAATACCATATAAACTGTTTTATTCCTCTGCCGCCTCCACCACTGTCACCACCTCCTCCTCCTCTTCCTCCTCCTTTTAAAATATTTATGTGCTGAAAGGTTCTTGTCTCTGCCTTCTGTTTTAAAATTTTCATCTTGATTTTATGGTTGTGTTGCATTGGTTTTAGTCCAGTTGCAAAGAACTTAAAAAAAATCCTATTCCTGCCTCAGAAAATTTCTGGAGGCATATCAGTTGTATATATGTATGCATGTAGGTAAGACTAAGTAAATAAATAACAACAGCAACAAAAAACTTATTTAAAAGATACAAAACACGAAATAGATTGAGGGGGGAGAAAAAACTCATGCAAAATGCAGCAACCAGACTTGGTGTCAGGTGTGCATTTTAGAGGCCATATAATACTGGTCTTGCAAGAACTGCACTAGCTTTAAGTTTGCTTCTGAGATCAATTCAAGATGCTGGTGTTGACCTACAAAATGCTGAACAACTTGGAGCAGGATATCTAAAAACTGCCTCTCCCATATGAGCCTGCCAGAAATTTGATGTCTTCAGAGATCGTTGCAGCAGAGCTATGGATGTTATGAGCATAATTCTGGCCCTTTCCAACATACAGTGCTATTCTTTCCTTCAAAGACTCTAGACAGATAAGCATCTAAATATGCTTGTGTCTTCAGACTTCCCCTGCTTATCTGATAAGTTAGGGACTGGAGCACTGCCAGAAAGCGGAATTGGTCAAAAAGCAGAACATGTACTGAAGGGAGCATGAAGGCTCACATGGGACCAACTGCACTGACTACAAAGTCTCTCAGTCAGCTGGGTGCCTTTCCCCACTTTCAGGGGCTTTTTTGCAAACAGTGTGTGCACACATGTGCATGCAAGCAATCCCTAGTGAGTCTCTCTAGGCAAGAAGGACTGATGGATACCCACTGTTTCAATGCTTGCAAATTACAGACAAGTTCCATTAATTTGATGAGGGGTCTGCTCTTTTTGCTGGAAAGACATGGGAGTGTCTGCATGTATGATTGGTCCCAAGCTAGTCTGTATAGGCAAGAAGAACTGAGGGAAGAGAGGATCCTTTGTTGAATTAATGGAACTTGTCTGTTATTTTCAAGTTTTGAAACAGTGGACCACCAGAAAACGAGTCGATGAAAAGCAGGAGGCATCAGTGTTGAACATGAGGTAGTTAATCCTGCAGACAGTAGTTGCAAACATTTATGGTTTTATGTAATAACACATGCAGTCCTATGCTAGGCTGAGCCATATACTCCCCCCTGGACTTGCTGTACAGCTTACAAAACCACTCTCTGGCATAGTCATGCTATGCCTTGTAGGGACCAGGCAGGATACCACCTGGCTGTGGCCCCAAAACAATACATGGATTGATTATCTCAGTGCTGAGATCTGTTGTGGTTCTCCTAAAGTCTCCAGAATGGCTGTAGGCGAAGGGCTTCAGAGGCTGTAAGGTAAGTCTGCAGGGGGCTTTGGGCCCTGTGGAGGGAGGAGGGAAGTACCAACATCAGTTACATCCAAAAAAGGACGTACATAGTAATAAAGGAAACTGAGCATGCCCTTTTCATTAACAAGATGCTAGACATTGTGTCCTTCCACTAGTTGGTTGTACATTTTGAGACTCCCTGGATTGTTTTGGACAAAGAGAATACAGTTGGCCCTTCACTTTCATGGGTTCAGCACTTGTGGATTTGATTATTCACCAGTTAATTTCTTTTATTTATTTCTTTAAAAAATTCTTACTCTGTTTGCCCCTGCCATGCAAGAAATGTGTACTCTCTAGAATCTCCGGTCCTCCAGCATAATTCTGCCAGAAGTATACCAGAGAGTTGTGCTAGAGGACATGGAGATTCCTATAGAGAGAATACTTCTCTAGGCATTGCTAGGTCCTCCAGAGTGACTCTGTGGCCAACTTCTTTCTACAAGAAGGTGATGACAGAATCATGCGACAGGACCTAGAAATTCCTAGAGAAGTATTCTTATCTGTTCTCAAATAGCATGTGTATTTTTTATTTTTATTTGCATTTTCCCCATTGTCTAAGGGGTCTGGCACCCCTAAACCCTGCAAAAGTTGGAGGGCTCACTGTACATTCAATCTAAGGTGCAGTGTTTGTCTCACATCTGGCATCCTCTGTTGGTATCCAGTCCCTCAAACCTTCTTAGAATGCTGTTGCTACTGCCATAGCCCGAGCTTGGAGAAATTACTTTTTGGAGAACAACTCCTAGAATCCAGTGGCTGCATTGGCTGGGAGATTCTGGCTGGCTGTACTGGTTGAGTGATTCTTAGTCTAGAAAAAGTAAGGTGGGGCAAAGCTTGCCGTACCTTACCTTTTCTAGACTGGCCCTGCTCTTTTTAGTTCCTAGAAAATAGGCATCTTAGAAGTCTTGACAAGGAAAAGTCCAAGTTGTTAATTCCTTGAGAACCAGAAGGAATTAATGCAAAATTAGTATGTGTGTTTTGGTATGGGTAGATGTAATTGCTGGGTTTGCTTAGAACAGACATGGCTTAATTTTCCACCAATTAAGCTATCATGGGTGCTTTGGATATTATGAGCTATTTTATTATTGGTCATAATGCCCCTTATTGTGTAAAGAAAACTTGAAAGATGTTTGTTTTTATTCCAGAGGGGGTCTTTGCCTAAATTTAAAAAGGCAAAGCACACAGTGGTGGCTTGCAACCCCAAGAGTCCTGATGTAAATGAGGAGGTGACTCTGCTGTAGGTTTTAATCAGAACTTTAAAGGAACTATCCAAGGAGCTGAATCTCATCCCCAAAATAAGATCAGTACCCTGGATAGCTCTGGTGCATTCACCTTAGTAGAGACATAGCAGCTGGGGATGCCTTCAGCCACCATATGCTCATACTTAATAACCATTTACAAGAACATGAATTTTGCCAGTGGGAGATATCCAGCAACTCTGAGGTCATATAAACTAATTCGTTTCAGCTTTTATTGTGCGTAGAACTGAAATTAAATAACTGGAAGCAAGTGTCAGGGGATTTTTTCCATTTGTGCTTATTAGATTTAATGAAAATCTAAAAATCTACATTAAAAATGCATCCTTCCAAAACTTGGGTATGTGTTCCTTCCTAAAGGTAATGTTACCCTGTAGTATTTTGAAGCAAATTTGCCACTGGTTGTATAGGTTTGTCTGAAAATAGAGTTGCCCTCCCATTTCTCTAACATCAGTTCCTTTGACGATGTTACATATAACGGTGAGTCATTGAACTTCAATCAGAAACAGAACTTCCATCCCTTTCTTCAAAAAGCTTTTTGTTGACAGCCAGGATATATACTTTTATTTAGAAAGTGCAAGGGATTGAAGCCATGGATCTTACATTCTGAAATTTCTTTTCGGAAAGAGCATTCAAGTTACGCTGATATGGAGGTCTTTTATGAAATGTGATGGTGAAATGGAACAGAAACATATTGTGAGGCAAAATGATGAGAAAATCTCTGTGATATTCAACTTCATTAGTTAACAATATCAAAGGCAAAAGATACTGTGTTTGTGTGTTTCTCTCTCTTGCATACACAAATACACAATCATGTCTGCGATGTAAGAACCATCTTTTCTTGAGGATCTACCCCAGCCAGCATTCCCCAACTCCACGGACAGCAAGGAAACAGCAGAACCTAGGGTCTATGGTGAGCCAGTGCCCTCAGGAAGGATGGTTGAGAAGCCATGACCTCAAGAAGGGCAGAATGTGACAGAGATACCCCCAAGCCCCCAGGAACACTGGCACTTCAAGAAACAATGCCCAAGAGAAATGTTTGAGTGTAGCAAATAACTTCTTCAGAGTAAAGGACTCCTCGTGATGAGCATTTCTGCTGGAAACTAACAGCTAGACAGATAAACTAACAGCTACCGTATTTGCCAGCGTATAAGATGCACGCATGTATAAGACGCACCCCATTTATACATTGGCAGATACTGTTTGCCAAGGTGTATGACACACCGGCACATAAGACACACCCCATTTTCAAACAGTACTTTTTTTGGTGGGGGAAGTGAGTCTTGTACACCAGCAAATACAGTAGATTCTAACAACAAGACTTGAGGGAGGCTCAGGAAGTGCTTGCCTGAGAATGTGAGTCTGAGGCTAAAGAAACAGCTAGAGCAATGCATTTATAGCTGAAGCTAATTAGCGGTTAACATTCTGAAATTCTTGGATTATTCTTGTGTTTTGTTTTGTGGGACTGTTATAGGAATTATAGCTTTACCTGTATTTTGCCTTCTTTCCTCTATGGTAAGATTTTGGGTTCTCTCTGTTAGTCATGTGAGGCTTCAGTGGTGCCAACATTGGACTGCTTCTGGGACTTAACCCACTTGATGAAATCAGGACACAAGCAAAACTTAGCTGTATGTACAGAATGTTCAACAATACTTGCTGCTGTTTAAGTTTGTGAGCTGCTAATGTTGCCTTTCCCCAGTATGTTCCATAGATGGAGCTGATTCCAGCATTAAAAGGACCATGTTGTATGTTCCTGTTACGTAGATGTGGTTTTGAGGAGTAGCTTTAGGGACTGGGAAAGAGGAGACTCAGTACTTGGATGTATGAATCAGCCAGTTGCAGTTTCTCCCACATTCAGATTTGACTAATTTTTCTCACATTCTCAAAAATAAGAAGGATTTTGCAAATTTTGTTAAACTCTAATCAGCTGCAATGAAATGAGATTCTCACTCATATATATTGGTAAGTACATTTGTCATCGCCTGTATGTTCTAAGATGATTTTGTTCCAAATGGTTAAGTGGAACTCTGTATCAGATATTCATTCTACAAGCACACATCCAGCTTCCAAATAAGAACATGATAACCTTGCATTAACAACATTGCTGTGATTATTTTGGTAGGACAGAAATTACAGTTCTTCCTTCCATTTAGTCTCCAATATTAGCCAAATGATATCTTTTTTAAAAAATAATGAAACAAGGGATGCAGGACTTGGAAAAACAAGTCAAAACAAAGCATGCAAGATAAAAAACTGGAAATGGCAGATAAAAATCATGTTAAAATGGGGGAAATGTCAGAGCTCTTCAAAGCACACCCTATTGTGTTGCTGCCATCATCCTCCAAATGATACTTCCTCTGTCTCTACTTAGCATCTTGCCTCCACTTTGTCATTAAGTGCCTTCAAGTTGGCTTTGACTTATGGCACCCCTATGAATGAGACAAAATCCAAAGTCCATACACCTTTTTTGGGCCAGCTCCAAAACATAAAATACATACCATCTTAACTGACAAAATCTCAGGCACAATGTAGCTCTGTGACACTAATGTCTTCACAGTTTTTCTCCTGTATGATTTTTAACATCTTTGCCTAATGATTAGAAGCCAGTGAAGCTTCGAAAGCTTGCATAATGTATTTTATGCTCTGATGTTGGCTCAAAAATTGGTATCACTGCTTGTGGATTTTGGATTTTGTTGTATTCTGCTACGGTCCCAGTATGACTACCTCTGAATATTACTTTTCTATGAATGAGAGATGTCCAAAATACCCTGTCATCAACAACCCTGATCAGGTCTTGAAAATTCATCTGTACGGCTCCCTTGATTGAGTCTATTCAATCACAATGCAGTCTTCCTCTTTTCCAACTACCTCCCACTTTGCTAAGCATTATCAGCTTTTCTAACGCATCATGCTTTATGATATGGCAACTGAACAACATTTTCCCTCTTATCCATTCCCCACCACAAAGAACTGAAATATAACCCCCAGCAATAGCTAAATTTGGACTGAAGTAGTTCAGAGTAAATTATTAGGTGTATGTTGTTATTTTAAACCACTCCCTCCCCACGCTGTGAATGTCTCTGATCAGAAAGCCAAAACACTTAGACATCCTACATCTACAGATTCCTAGATTTAGGAATATAAGAAGAGTCCAACTATATCAATTCACTTGTCTGTCTTGTCCAGAGTACCACTTTCAGGATGGACCCAAACCTTTCCTACAGTTACTTTCTGTCATCTGGCATGTAGGGCGTTCTGGACCTTCATGTACTTACTGACATATGTGAAGTCATTACAGGTTGGTCACCAGAGGCAGAACATTGATAACATCTATCTGTTTTTTGAACTGGTCTCTATGGATCAGCGAGTTTACATATTCAGCTTGGAGTTAAAAAGTGTTGTACTGTAGTTGTGAGATAGGAAGTGTTATTTATTGATGAGTGTATATCAGCCAGCCTAGAGAGGATAGCCCAACATCTGTGTGTGGTAGGGGGCACATGCTAAAAAGAAATCTTCTAGCACCTGGCAAATATGTCAGCAGAAATATCCAAGGGAGGAGATAAGCAGATGCAGGAAATAACAGGAGAGCTGACGTGCAATTATTTTCAGTGCGAATTTGAAGTGTTGGTCCTGATATGTAGACTGTGGCCTGCAGTTTCCTTAAACAGACATATCCTCTGTTTAAAAAACTCAGACACCTTTGTAAGCAATATTATGTAGATCTGAATCTCCCAGGTGCAATTTGTTTGTGGAAGAAGAAGTAATACATGCTGTCAGCTGCATGTGTGGAACCAATGTTTAGTATTTGAGGATACTTTCGAGTCTCTCCTCCCTTTTGTCCTTGTGCCATATAAGACAAGTTAAGATCTTGAATCTTAGTGTGTGTAAGTCATCTTTTGTTTTAACCTGTACTGTTGATGTTGTGTGCCTTCAAGTTGTTTCCATCTTATGGTGGCCCTAAAACAAACTTATCACAGAGATTCCTGGGGCTGGGACTGTGTGACACACCCAAGGTTACCCAGTGGATTTCTATGGAAAACCGAACCCTGATCTCTAGGCTTGTAGTCCAGTGCTCAAACTATACCATGTTGGCTCTGTGCATTTAACCCCCTGCTCTCAATGCAGGATTTCCAGCCATAATATTCACAGCAAGTATTGTCTTTTCCAGAGCATCATGTTGTTTTATAAAGTCAAAGGATGACAGCTTCAGTTTAGTTACCTTTGTTTCTACAAGGAGGTTTACAAATTATTAAAACCAGTACAGAATAAAAAATATACAAACACATCAGTGTGTGTGTGTGTGTGTGTGTGTGTGTGTGTGTTATTTAAAAAACAAACCATCTATAGTGTTAAAACTAATTAGAATTCATTAAAAGAGATAGACTATACAAATCATCATTAAAAGCCCATTTCAGAGATATGGCGCACAAGTTGCAGAATCCTTATAAATAAACAAACAAACAAATAAATAAAATATGTAGTTTCTGTAGTTAATGAGTGTAAAAACTAAATTACATTCTAACTGTATTAACTTAGTGAAATATCTTCAGCTGCCTTTTGATGCCTTTGTTATCGTTGGTAATCACTGTATGTCTATTTCTGTAGGGTCACAGAGGCACATCTTTCAGAATAATCAAGGTACTTGTTTGAAGGATTGGCAAAAAAATAATTTCAACATGTGGGGGAGCAACAAGGATAGGAAAAAGATGGAGGCATAGGCAAGAAATGAATGTGAGTAAATTTAGTTACATATACCTTGCAGTACAATTTGACTAATTTCTACTTGGAAGTAAGCCCAGTCAATTTCAGTGAGACTTGTTCTGGTTAAGTGTGCGTCAGATTGTAGCCTCATGCTTTTTTTCTGTAGGGGGTGAGAACTTCATCACCTATTTCCTCACTTTAGCCATTGCTGGCTTCAATTACAGATGGAATGGCTATCTGTCTGATTTCTCCCACTACTAAAGTGATCTCATTTTCCTCCTTCCTCCCATTAGTTTCATTATAGCCTCCAGGCTACAAAATATCCCCAATTATTTGACAATCCTCCTGAGCTGCCCTATTCATCTCTTTTTTTCTCCTTGGACCGTGGCAAGCCCACCGCTGTTGGCATGGCGTGTCTGCATTATTTCCGATAGCTGGTCAAACGTTCTCACTCTCCCCTCCGGATGGAGCCTCAGCCTTTTGTGAAAGCTGATCTCGGAATGAATGAGTGAAGTAATTAAAGAAAACCATATGCTGTACAACAGAGACATCAGGAGTCAGGTGTGATGTTGTGCAGAATGCACCAACTGTTACTGTAAATTGCCAGATGCAACCTGAGTGGCCGGTGGCCCGAAGGAGAACTGTGTTAATTTAGCTCTCGCCAATTGAGAAGGAGTGGGGGAAATGTTGTACCTGTAGACCTCTGCATAGGATCACCCTAATAAGCATGTTTTAAAATAAAACAATAAAGCTTTACTGTGCCTAGTTCTGTCAAGAAGGAAACGGAGTTTCTCACATTGGAAAATTAAATTCAGAATTTGTATGGTGCGGTAATAGGGATATTTGATTCGTTGCCAGCATTAGCAGGTGAAGTAACTGAGAATGCTGAGGTTTAAAATGTACAGGATGACTTGTTCAAATTAGGACCCAACACAATCAGATTGTGTGTGTGTGTGTGTGTGTGTTTGGTGTGAGGAAGGAATGCTGAATTGCCCCCACCTGACATCGCCAGCCCTTCCACGTTGTACAATTCTAGTGCTGTGATTGCACTTGTAACTGCCATGACAACATCCTGTGGAAGTCTAGGCCTTGTAGTCTATGGAGGAGTATTTTGAATTCTCACCCAAAGAGATCTAGTACCTCACCAAACTACAAGCCCCAGGATTCCACTGGATTCAGCCATGGCAGTTATATATAGAATTATAGTGCTATAATTCTGTAGTGTGAAATGATTGCTTGTCTCTCCGCAGTGTGCTGCCTGAGCTCACCTTTACTGTACAGCCAGTACTCAGCTGCACAGGAAGGGATCCAGCGTGAGAAGGAAAGACAGCAAGGCAGGGATACAGCAGCTATAGGATATAAAACACCTGGGGTGGGAGCAGGGGAAGCTTTGATATGTATTATCGGGATTGCTTGTAGAGGAAAGTGGTGTCGCAAGGGCTGTGAATCTGTCATCATCATCATCATCATCGTCATCATCCTGCCTTTCTTCTAATAATGGGACTCAGGGTGACTAACAGCATATTTAAAATAATACAAATTAAAAACAATGCAAAACAAAAAAGTAGAAATATAAGATTTTAAAAAAGCGAACAGTTTGTGAAGTTAAAAGCATTACACGGTAACCTTACTAAAATGTATTAAAAGACTATACAAACCTTAAAAACAAAACCACGCAGCACTAAAAGCCCAACCCCAGTCAGTTTGTAAAAGCCTGATGGCACAAAAATGTTTTGTTTTGAGGAGAGCAGGAGAGCAAGGACAGGGCCATCCAGGTTTCTTTAGGGAGGGAGTTCCATAGTCTGGGAGCAGCCACTGAGAAGACCCTCCTCCCTTGTTCCCACCAAACAAGCCTGAGAGGGTGGTGGGACAGACAGAAGGGCCTCTCTGGATGATTTGGAGCTGGGCTCTTTTTATTTAATCACTTTCTTTTTTTGCAACTGTTCAGAATTGCATGGGAAATTTGGCCCTTTAAGGTTAAAAGTGTAGCCTGTTGTAGATTAAACAGTGCATTTAGATAGATACAGCTCTGAACAGAGTCTGGGATGGATGCTCAGAATTTACTAGCACACTGACGTTTAAACCAAACTTATAGAGAATTCTTACAACTACACTGTGGCATCAGTTGATCAATAAAAGTCAATGCCAGTAATACAAATGAACTAATAATGAAGAAGCACTGTTTCCAACTATAAATGCATGGCACACTTACTCCTTGCAACATTTCATCAGCAGTAGACATCAGGATGGCTCAGAATGCTCTCTATATGGTTATATTACACATTAGTGCCAATCTCTGAAGCACCAGGAGATATCCTGTTCAAATTAGATCAGGTGTATAAATAGGTGTGGTAAAATCATGGTTTTTTCCTCACTACACTATTAAAGTGCTGTTATTCCACTTTCAATGTCCTGCGGAATTCTGCGTTTTGTAATTTACTGAGGCCAAAGGGCTCATTGGCTGAGAATTCTAGTTGCCCCTCCCTGAACTGGATTCCATTGGATATTGAATGTGGAATAATTGGGTTCCATAGGATGTTGAAAGTGGAATAATAGCACTAAAACAGTGTAATGCAGAAAGGCCCCATGAGTTGGTTTACCGTCCTCCACATTGACACATCCACTAGCTGTTTCTGATTACTTGGTTTGCTTGGGGATGGAAGAGAATGTTGCTCATTTTCCATTGCAGTGAAAACATACCAAATTCATATTTTCCAGCCCAATATTTCAACCAAAACATAATTATCTTTCAGTATTTGCCTTCCTTCAGATATATTTTGTTTCTGGGAGATATTGTGCACAAAAATGTGTATTGTTGTAAAATTGTACAAGATAGCAAGAGATACTAAAGAGAGCTTCTAGCAAAAGAATTGTATTTTGGGGAAGAAATGATACACAACTGTACATAAATGTAGTGTGTGTATGTTTAAGAAAGCTTGTAAGCTGATACAGAACCTGGAGAAAATAAAACTTCAAATGGGAAAATCAGATAGAAATCAGGATTCACTGATTTGTCCATCCATATGTAGAAAGCTAGAGATTGAAATTAGCACAAAGAGGGAAATGCATTTTGTTGTAGGAACATCCATTTTGAAATCTTCTTCCTATAAAGACAATCTCTATTATTATTATTATTTTTAATGTAGCCAGTGTGGTATAGTGGTTTGACCCTGAAGACCAGGGTTTGATTCTCCCTTTGCCATGGAAACCCACTGGGTGACCTTGGGCATGCCACACACTCTCAGCCCCAGAAAACCATGTGATGTTCATCTTAGGGTTGTCATAAGTTAGAAACAACTTGAAGACACACAGCAGCAACAACAACCAACAGAGAAGAGAGAATTCCTTCTGGTCTAGATTGAACAATAGTTTCTCAGTGGTCTGTTCTGTTTTAATTTAACAAATTGTTTCTATTTCTTCTCCCTCTTCCTTTTCCTTCTTATTCTCTTCCTTTTAAAATTCATTTATCTTTCAAGTAACTGCTCATTTTCATAAGCTTCCACAAGAACCATCCATCTAAAACTGATGCTTATATCTGTGAGCTACCTATAAAGGAAAGTCTACCTTTGATCAGTTTGTGGCATAAAACATTGGGTTGAGTTTCCCAACAGTGTCACTTTTGCTGTTGAGGTCAGAAAGTGTAATTTTCTTTTAATTGTGCTGTGATACTTGTTCTGGTTTGTTCAAGAGCCATTCTTCCTGAGGGTTATGAGAAAACATATGATTATGTTGCATAAACCCTTGAAATAAAATTGTAATAAAGGATGTTATTAATATTACCAGAGATTGTTTTCTGTGCCACTTCCAGGGTGATATGTGGAGAATGGGACTGAATACAGAGCAGTTCCTGTGTCTCAAACTTGTTCCCCCGGTACAGAAAGTCATCCTTCAATTTTCTTCCTTTCAGAAACTGCCCTTCTCTTACTCTGTTTTGGCTTCAAATGATAATATGGAGCAAAGTCTCACTCTCCGTGAAGCCAGATCAGGATGAAGGCAATTGTTTCCACCCTGCAGTGGTGGACTGCATTACTATTCTCACAGTAAATTGGCAGTAAACTCTACTTCAACCTTGTCTCTGAAAATTTTGGAATCAGAGATTTAATTGCGAACAGAATAGTACTGTTGGAAGGGGTAATTTTGTCCCAGATCTAGTGAATTCACACACAGTAACACACACTTTTCCTGCATGCTATAAATTTTCTGTCTTCTGATCTCTCTCATTGTCAGTACATTTTATGGTTGGTTCATAGATTTCCCCAAATTGCCTCCAGGATTACTGTTGGTGTTACATGAATGAACCAATGCCTTCCACATAATATGTCATGCAGCTGTTTCTTCTGAAAATTTCTGCAGTATCCCCCATCTCCTTTTAATTGGGATGTAGAAATTGCCATATCAGTAGAGTAGCACTGTGGTTTGGAACCATTGGTTCTTCTTCGTGATCTCTGTGACTCACAGAAATGGGTTAACTACACTGCGCAGTACATCATTTGGAATCTTCCAGAGCTATTATGCGAACATCTTAGTGGTAACCGCTCCTCTGCTGATGCATATGACCAGCCATGACCTTGTTCAACATCAGTTTTTCATTGCAAGTTCTTAGCAGTGGGACCCAACATACATTTTCCTTTTAAAATCACACTGAAATAGTGAAACAAATAAATATACAAAAATAGACGTACATCTAGTAAATAAAATGAATAACCTTATTTTAATAGTAGCTTTGGGGATGTAAAGCAAGGGAGAAGAAGTATTGGAGGAAAAGTGAGTGATTTTAAAAAGCCATGAAACATATCAGTATTAAAATACAGTTAACAGTGACAGTCAAAATTGCTAATACACACTTTAGCTAGAATGTTATTGGCTAGTCTCAAGTGGTGTGAACCCATTCAGTCTGTTGTTGACTGTGAAGTCAACGTGTCGGTAAGTCCACTTAGCTAAATGACTTTAGTTGGGACATTAGTTGGGACTAACAATAGGAGTTACATCCAAATTGCAAATATTTTTTTTAAAAAATAAGGCAATTATTGGAAAGAAAGGAAATAACTTGAGAAATACCTGTATAAGTACAAAAGACAGACTTCACCCACTTACCTGAGAGATTAGGGAGTAGATTGCTGTTGAAAGTGAAATTGATTGAAAAGCAAAATGCAGACAGAATGATCAAAGATATGCAATCTACTGAGAAGGGGAAAAAAGCCACCAAGCCACCTGAGACTTTGCAGGTAGCCCACATGTCAGCTTCTGTAGTTGGCTTGGTGCCCTTTTTCCCTCTCACCTCTCTTTGCAAGCATATGTGCAAACAGTCCTAAGTGAGTTCTGTGGGCCAGAAGAACTGACAAAAGAGTGGATCCCTCATCGAATTAATGGAACAGGTCTGTAATTTACAACTGATGAAAGAGCAGAATGTTGAAAAACGAGTTGATGAAAAGCAGAAGGACACTAGCAGTAAGTTAAGTAGTCAGCATCCATATTCTGTAGATTTCTTTGAACAGTGGTGTTATCTGGCCATTTCTAACTCAGGAATCATTAGCTTACATTGAAAAACAAACATGAAAAGCAGGCTCAGGGTCTTTTTGAGCATTATTCTGCCTGAGAGAACTGAGGAAGGTTTATAGGATAAGGGTCTATAACATTAACATCCATAAAACTTGGAAGAGTAACTTTGGAACCATTTGTTCAGTTCCATATCTGTGGAAAGATAAATCTAAGATTTAGTGTGTATGTTAAAGGTGCTATCCAAGGTGCTGAACTTCGTCTCCAGAATAACATCTTTAACATCTTGAGGGTTCAGACTGAAACCCAGAATGCATTTACCGACACATACCAGTTGCCACTGCTAGATGCCCAATTTATTTCTCTTCACACACACACACTTCCATCCTCAGTGCCTTATAGACACTGGGCAATTATGTTAGTTTCTACAGTGTTTTATATAATTAGAATCATGATTCTTCTGAAAGGCATTTCTATCCTAAAACAACACAAAGGAAACAAGAGCAAGACAAGGAGCAGGCTGCTGTTCACTTTGTCTTAAGGATAGCCAAACATCACAGTGCTGTAGAATTAGTAATGCATCAAAGGGACCCTTCCGCACCCAGCTATTTGCTGCTGAGCCCCTAATGCATTCTGGGCCACATTTTAAGCTGTCCTCTCCTATTTCTTTATGGATCAGAGTCCAGACTCGTGCCCTAACAAAGCCAGATTGAGCATACTGCAGAAGGTGTCAGGCATCAATAGAAAATAAGTAAATGACTAGGTATTCCAGTAACTAATGTCCATGGATTCTTCTTCCCTCAAGATCAGCAGAAAATGTTTTATAGTGTGGAGAAGAAAAATAGTTTCTTGTTCTCCCATTTGAGAACACAACAAGTAAAAATTTACATCCTTAGTTCTGGTAGCCACAGTTGTATGATGGGCAGACAAAAGAGATGTCATATCCAAAAGTGAGGATATCCAGGTAGGCTGCAGAATCTTTGCCTCACACTTCAGAAATGAGGAATCTCTGTATGCGCTTGTTATTATGTCTAAAACTACCATGCCATTTGCAGGGCTTTCTCGTAGGATTTGCCAATTTAATCATGTTCTGTGGGTGTGTCAGCGCTTGAAGAAAATGGAAAGCGAAGAGAAAATTGGATAGCATGTGCTCTGTTTGCAAAAGGGCTTAGCATACTGGATTAATACGGCAGCTCGGCTGGGAGTCTTGTAAATGCCTAATTATCCTTATCTATTAACATTTTTAAAAGTAAAACAACAACAGAGTTATTTGCAGCAGAATTAAAATAAAGCATCTGTTCTATCACTGGGACAATCCAAAAAGGATGTTACCTGTTTTTGGTTATTCTAGTTCATATATATATAGACTTGTTGTCTCTCCTCCACCCCTGTCTCTCTCTCTCACTCACTCACGCACACACACACACACACACACAGAAATACATATATAAATCTGTTACTGTTGCTCAGCATTTCTGTTACAGATGCTCAGTTTCTTTGCCTGCTTGATGGCAACAGGAGAAAAATTTACCCTCAGCCTCCTCTACCACTTTATCACATAACATTGAAGCACTTGCTTATCTGGTCTCAGTAACTCATCTGAGCCTGTTTTGCATGCTGGACTGCGAAATAGTCCTTGGGTTGTGTTTACACAGCAGCTTAGTCAAGCTCTCTAGTTAATGATGTGTGAGATCTTTGCACTGATCTTCTGTTGCAGAGTGTTCTTCTGTGCCAAAAGTTTGTCAGGCTATGAGGAAGGGTGGGCTTGCATCTTTGCTTGTGTTTGTTCTGTCTCCTTTGGCTTGTTTTCGCTGCCTGTTGTAAGAATTAGCAGATGTTTCAGTTGATTCCCTAAGCTCAGTGCCACCTAACAGAATGGGCACTTAATTGCCTGGCACCAGATGCTTGCGAGGAACGTGCATGTTAAAAGGACACTCATGCTGGGAATGCCAGTGTTCTTTAGAAGGCGATGGCGGCCAATAGCAAGGGAAGGGCTGTTTCTCGTTGGTAGAGTACACGACTGGCATACAGAAGATACCCAGTTCATTCTTTGGTATCTCAAGTAAGGGTTAGGAAATTCTTCTATCTAAAGCAGTAGGTAGGTACTGCCAGACAACATCTTCCCTGATTTGATGTTGTCCGAATGTTTTGGATTAGAATTTCCATCTGTGGATGCATAATAATCTCATTTTATCTTATTATTGGATGAGATTATCAAAATTCAACTTTCTATCTGTTTGGGATAGAAAGAATTTGAGAATTTAGGAGCTCAAATGTGGTATATGCTGAAACTGATAGATTCGTCCATCCAGCAATGGGATTTGATACATTCGCCCATTCAGGACCAGCTTAATCTGAGGCTGAATTTAAGGCTACTATCTCTCTTTTTTTCAGAAGCTTTGTTACCCCAAAATGTGGGTGACTTGGGGGTCCACCTGTGATGCCAGTGCCTCCTTGAAATGGTGGGGAATATTAGCTCAAAGGGGAGGGCTGTGAAAGAGGGGTAACCTAGCAGGATCTTTTATACCTGTGTATACCAATACTAATGCAGGGACACCAGCTGGAGAGTCAAAGAATATTTGTTTCATTGTGGGAATTAACAGTCACATACGCATAAGATCTAAGCAGTCTTGCAATCACAGAAGGCTAACTGAAGGAAGTGAGGAAAATTGGATAGCAAGAAGTTAGGAGGAAGTAAATTATATTTACCTATCTGGAGAAAAGACACAAAAGTGATGTGGTCCAGACTGAGAGCCCAAGAATAGTACCAGAAACAGCAGAGTGACAGCCTGTATCCAGAATACTACAGGCTATCTGGCTCAGAGCCAGAGTTTCTTTTCCACTTTGAGGGGGAAGGTGTTAATGGCTGTTTGACAATTTGACAGTGGGCTCCAGAATGAGCTAATGGCCTTAGCATTAGGTGACGAAGGACTGATGGGAATTGTTACAACTCCTTTATGGTGGGACAAGTGAGATGACAAAAGTAGGGCTTCAGTGGACAGAGGAAGAGGGTTGAAGACAATCAGTCATTCCATGGAAATGATTTCAAGCACTGTTATTTCTAAAGGTTGAGTCATTGAGGTACATTTGCAAGTCCATTGTCACTGGAGTTCTCTGACAGTGACCTAACTGTGCCTTGAGGTTCTGATCTGATCTAGTTTTGCAACGCACATATGCAGTCAGTTCCTCTTTGGCAGCAGGCCTCCCAGCCATAGCAGGATATAATTTATATTTTATGCCAATTAAATGTTTGCCAGTTAACCCATATCATGAAGTGGGGCTGTATGGCCTGGTAACAGCTTCTCATCTTTAACCCATATCTGGAAGGCAGGTGTACTGTGGTTCTCTGCATGCTCCACATATTGAACATGGCCAGTAGAAATGGAGAAGTGAGCTCGGGGGAATTACAGTGCTTATTAAGATAGAAGGACAAGTAGAGTGCATTAATAGTGACCCACACCCTTATCTTCCTGTGCAAGCCTGCCCAATCTCTCAAATATTTTGGAGAGGCTCCTCTTTTAGGCCTGCCACTTTCATAAGGATGTGTAGTGGGAACGCATGAGAAGGCTTGCTTGGTGGTTATTCCCAGGCTTTCAGAACTACCTTCCTAGAGAGGCTAGGATAGTTCTCTTCCAACCATTCTTCCTTCAGCAAGTGAAATCTTTGCTATTCCGAAACACTTCTGGAAAATGACTGCAAGGGCTCTTAAGAGTGTGTTGATCTGGATTTTTAAAATATACTTTTCAGTGGGTTTGTTTTAAATGGTTTAAATTCTATGGATACTTTAAGTGCATTTTGGTCATTTATATCCCAATTTTTTTCCCATTTGGACTATAAGTTTTTGTGATTTCTTCTTACTTACTTCTTTGTACTTGCTTTTATCTTTAGTGGTTTCAATTCATGTAAGCTGCCTGAAGTCCCAGTTTTGTGAAAAGGGCAGGATATAAATGATTAAAATATCAATGATGTGGGAGACTTTTTCTTTTGCATCCTTGTCTGTGTTAACAGAAGTCCCTGAACCTATTGAAATCTTACACCATCAGATCTCCTAGCTCAGTATATTCCTAGCTGTGATCATTGTTATTTAGAGAAAGATTTATTTATTCACGTATTTATGCATGCATGAATGCCTTACAGTATCTTTTTAAAAATAGAGAACCCTTTGCACCTGAAATCTGGTATGTTACACTTAGACTGATCAGAAAAGGCAGGAAAGACTGGGCAGATTAAATTATTCTGGCTTGCGACCTCACTTGGTTTCTGGGCTGGAGTTTACCTTTGCCCATCCATTTCACTTTCTTCTTCCCCAGGCTGTTCATAGAGTAGCTGTCTGTATATGTGAGATCGCTGCAGGTGCATCAACTGCCTTCTCCCATTTCAGTGCCTCTTATTCAGCAGCCACTAATCCTGCTTTGACTAGAAGCCAGAGTTGTCACCAACGGGTGTTGGTGCTGAGCTGAGAGCCTGAGGCAAAGGTATGCATCGGGCTAAGAACTGATGTTCTTAGTTACCAGAAACTGTGCAGAGATCATAAATTGAGAATGGAATGTGTATGTGTTGATTTTCTTGTCTGTGTTGGGGAAAAATGGTAGTGCCACAATGTTTTTGTGTTGTTGTTTTTTCATCTTCCAGGACTTTGCTGAAATTCATTTAGGCAAAACTTGTTCTTTTGTATATGCAAATAGAATTTTCAGAAAAATATACAAAACTTTTTGTAACATCCTTGTGGTGGAAAAAAGGAGAGAAAAAAAAGTGAAATTAAATTAAATGAAAGTGGATCAAATAATAAGACAAATGATGGACAAATGACAGATTGGACATCAGATTATAAAGTGGAAGCTAGTGGAGGCTTTCTAAATCAGAAAGGGCTTCAGATGACTGAAATTTCAACATAGAGCCCAGATCAGTAACTTAATGCTCCCCCCACCAATGTTTTAGATTCCATCCCTATCATTGCCAGTGAACATGACCAAGGTTCATGGAGAATGAAATTTGTAATGTAAATTAGCCTGAGGGTACCAAGTTGCCTATCTTGACATACAAATTCCTGGAAGCCAGAGCCTTTTGTAACAATGCTGCTAGTTCTCTACGTGTTACCCCAGCTTTCTCCTCTTCTTTTTTGCTGTGACCAACATTTCATAATTCTACTGCCAGCTGTCATGCTTAGAGATGTGGCATTTGGCACACACCTTTCTCTAATTTCTTCATATTTACTTTCCAGGGGGAGGGAGTTCCATAGTAAAGGGACCAGTCTTTCTTTGGCCTTGTTATGGAATCAGTGAATGATGACTAAAATGGAAAAGGGTCTGGAAGGCATGCCCTATAAAGAGAGGCTTAGGAATCTAGATATGTTTAGCCTGACAAAAATAAGGTTAAGAGGAAACATGATAGCCATGTTTAAATATTTGAAGGGATGTCATGTTGAAGATGGAGCTTGTTGAAGATGAAGCTTGTTTTCTGCTGCTCCAGAAACTAGCACACGGAGCAGTGAATTCAGACTACAGAAAGACAGATTTCACGTAAACATCAGGAAGAACTTCCTGACAGTCAGAGCCATTAGACAGTGGAATATGCTGCCTTGGAATGTGGTGGAGTCACCTTCTTTGGATGTTTTTAAGCAAAAGCTGGATGGCCATTTGCTGGGGGTGCTTTGAATGCTGTATGTTTCTATGATTCTAGGACAGTGCATTGTGGTTTCGCTGTGGAGTCTGTACAGAACACTGTTTTTAAGGGCACCTAGCATTGCTTGGATTTCATGGGAGTACTGTTGGCAGCAATGGTAAGCTTGCTGTAGTAGTCTTGTCCCACAGTCTCCTTTCTTTCACCCCAGAGAGACAGTGCTGCCAATGGACTCTGCTATCATGCATTTGCCATTGTTCTTATGTGCCTTTGTGTCAGAGTTGGCTTATGGCAACTGTCTCAAAAGGTTTTCTTGGAAAGATTTAGTCATAGGAGGTTTACCATTCAGTTCCTCTGAATGCAGTGTACCACAGTGCTTCTTAAGCTATCTGAAGTGGGGAAACACTATTTTCCTTTTCCAGTGTGCCAGGCATTGATACTTTATGTGTGCCTGTTGCCTATAGTTGTTTCTTCCTTTCTTGGAAATTCTTCAGGTTCCGGTTGAGTAGCAGTAGCCTACGGCACCTGGTAGTCTCTGGCAGTCTTTCTTCCAAGTACTAGCCAGGCCCAAACCTACTTAGTCCCCAAAAACAGACAGGATCTTGTACATTAGGTATTTAGGTGCTATAATATATGGTGAACAAATAGGCCATGGTAAAGGAAAGAAAATCCAAAAATCCACTACACTAGTGCCTGCACTTTTTCCAGAGTGGGACAGTGGTGGTGAAAGAAGGCAGATGAAACCTGCTGGTTCTGGGTGAAATTTTCTCCAGTGCCGTACTTCTATTATGCACCCATGACTTTTTCCTCCTATGAACAGCACCTATGCCAATGCTGCTACACCACTGTAGTACAGAGCAAGAGGAGTCCAGCCATCAAATTGCAGTAGAAGTGGTTTGCAAATTGCTGTAGATATGTGCTTTGCAAATTTGTGGACTTGCGTAGGATGAGAAAGGTTAATTACTGTGTTAAAATACAGAGAGATCATTTTAGATGGTCATCTTCTCTAAGTACATTTTATTAGAGAAACCTAGAATAATTAATGATTTAAAAAAATCCCATGTGCTCACCAAAGAGCTGCCTTGTCTTGGCTGAATTAGATTAATATCCTGCCTATGCTGAGATGTTCCAGAGTGGGGATGACTGTGTTAGTCCATTGCAGCAAAAACAACAAATAACATTGTGGTGCATAAAACATTATCTGTATGTGACACAGAGGCCCTTTTTGCATGGCATTTTCGATGCGAATGGGACCCTTGAGCGTTCCACACATGTGAGGAGCGGTCCACACGATGCAGTCACATTTGCACAATGCTCCAGGGCCCGGCAGGGACTGCTCACACATTTTTTCATTTTCGACTTGAAGCCGAAAATGCTGCAGAGTCACGCATCACTCCAGAAGGTCCCAGGCTGCACTGGGAAGGTCCCAGGCTGCACTGCGAAAGGAAGAGGCAGGGCTCTTCCACGAGCAGGAAGCTCATGCGGAGCCGAAGAAGCAGGGAAGCAAGAGCCTCTCTCCAGAGGCTGCTTGTGCGAGCACTGCACCCCAGCACCGAAAATAGGTGAGTTGTGGAAAGGGCCAGACTTTTCTGACTGGAGGCCAATTTATCAGATGCAGATCTTGTGTAGAGTTAGGCAAATTGACAGCATAGTGGTATACAGATTTACTCTGAACATAAATTCCACTGAGCTCAGTAGAGTGCACCACCTGAGTAAATTCATTGAACTTTACCTTAAATTGCTGAAATCATCCAAACCACCTATAATAGGCACTTAATTCTCCTCAGATTAGTTTGTCAGTTCCACTCCAATAAGGTGCCCTGTCAAAAGCACTTATCCCTGACTCCACGTCTTCATTATAACCTTTGTGTAACAGGACAAGGGTGTAAGTGTTCATTCAGAACAAAACAGTTTCTTTAATGCAGTGTGTTCTCTTTATCATCAGTCAGTTTAGATAACTCAGGCCAGCTCAGTGGTTATAAAACAAACCATAACATTCGAATTAAAGTTATCTTGTTAGACTTAATGTATAGTACAGTGTTGATACATTAAACTGTTCAGACTTGTATCAGACTCTGACATTAGCTCCCAGCCTTAGACACCAGTTCTCTGTGTCTTTTCCACAGCTGCTTAAGCACAACTCAGCCACACTCTCTGGCTAAGATCTCACTGAAGGCTTAAGACACATGGAAATTTTGATTACATTCCTCTCGTCCGTAAGCATCTCCCACTCACACCACTGTGCTGGGTTTCATACTTGAAGCGGTATTCATATTGCCTAGCGACCTGCCATCAAGTTGCACTGGCATTCCAAATAGCTAACCCCCAAAGCAACTTTGTCACACCACCCTTTCAATGGGGCAGAGGACAAAGGCAGGTTTTTAGAATGGGCTTTTCATTTGACTTCTGCTTGTGTGAATATTTCCACTGCTTCTTTTTTCTCCTTTTTGTGTAATGATTCTCTCACTCCTTTCACCTCTTGACTTATGTATTTATTAACATATTTCTGTCCCATCCTGTAGCCAAAGATCCTAGGGAAGCTTGTGGGTAAAATCAATGCTAAAAGGGTAAAACAATTTAAATCAATAAAAAAGGATCCAAATAGACTAAAAACATATTAAACACATTGAAAGTAAGAACAGATACAGAAGTTTAAAACAGTTTAAAAACTATTAACTTACTATTTGAAGTGAATCAGTGAAGCACAAAGACTTTAATTAATAGATGTGTTTTTCAAACCACAGTATACTCAGTTGAAACAATACAACAGACCATGGTTTGTGCTTCCTTGCATGCCAGGTTTGAAAACCGTAGTTTTATTCTGATTGCAAGGTAAGCACAAAATGTGATGTGCAGTTTGGAATAAACAGCAAAGCATGCCTTCTCTCAAAAAGCAGAGAAGGGTGGAGGAATTTCCATGCTTGAAGGGATGAGAGAGCATATAAATCTTACGTTGCGTAAAATTCTTTTTTACATTGAGAAAGAACCAGGAAGGGGAAGACAGAAGACCAATTCAGGCGGTAGTTACACACACATATGTGAGGAGCAAAGCATGGTATCATGGGGCCTTCCATCATCATTTCCAACATATTCTAAATGTGGAGCGGATATGAAAATCTTCATTAATTTTCTCTTTGCATGTATGAATGGAAAACCCTGTAATCTTCTTTCAGTCTTTTTCAGTGAGTTTTTATGTTCACAAAAGAAATTGTATTTTGCACAAAAATTGTACAAATTTGCATTTTGAGCATCCCCCCCCACACACAAAATACATATTTGTACACTCCTAGCAAATGTTTTGGGGGGAAGGAGGAAAAAAAGAGAAAGAAAGAAAGTCCTGTCATGTGAAAACTCTGTACTTCACATTTTCCCCAGTTTTTTGGGTGCAGATAATAATCACTGCAAATATTCTGTACATGTATTTGTATCCAGTGTAGAGGCAGTGGTACAGCTTTGGTAGGGGGAAATGAGGACATTGCCCACCCAAATAAAAATTCTGCTCCCCAATGAAATTTTCCTTCGGTCCTCAAATTTTTAGCATTGCGGTAACTGAAAACATGTTGAGCGTTAAGAAATAGAGTTTAGGGATCCAGAGGTAAGGGTCAAGCAGAGATAGCAAAGGAATGCAAACACAGCAAATGTAAGAGTTCTAGGTATGTATAATCCTAAATGTCTCGTTCTCTACAATGCTAGAAATTTGGGGAATGAAGGAAAAATTATAGAGGGGCAGAATTCTAATTTGGAGGGACAATGCCTTTGTTTGCTCAAGCCAGTTTGTACCTACCCCCGGAGGTCAGTGGTCTAATGACTGGAGCTTCCTGTTTTTGTGGAACCTAACCACGTAAGATTGGAACCCAGGCCCTTTTCACGCGGGGGACGGGGAAACGGGGACAGCGCACGCAGGGACGGATCTTACCTGAAAACGGGTTGCTCCGTCCCTGCGAGGAGCGCGTGTTCGCCGCTCCACATGCTGGCGAATTTCAGCGGCGTTCGGCAGCGCCCAAAATGGCGGCCGGTGACTTCTGGCGGCGCTCCGCCAATCAGGGCAGCGCGCCAGCCGGAAGCCCGCCCCCAGGCAGCTCTACAGGGACGCGCTAGCGCGTCCCTGCAGTTTCAAACGGGGCGCTGCAACGGGTTAGTGCGCTCACGTTTTTTAAAAACCACATGAAATGTGGTTTTTAAAAAACGTGCCGCGCCACCCCTTGCGGCCGCGCTAGGGCGGTTTGAGGTGTGGAACCTCCACTTTTCAAACCGCCCTAGCGCGCCCCACGGTGTGGACGACCTCCTGATGAGGTCGCCCTAAGCCGTTTTTTTTACCCTGTGTGGAAAGGGCCCCAGCAATTTCAGATTGTAACTCACATGGAGCTCCTCCTAAGGACAGTGTGTGTGTGTGTGCATGTGTGTGTGAGAAACAGAACCATGGATGGAGCGGGTTGGGCTGGAGTGCTCCCCTTCTCATGTGTTTCATCTCCATGTATTTGAATGGAGTAGTTGGTTGTCTCAGAATGCTTTTTCCCTTCAAGTTTTCACAAGTTTCATTTAAATCAGAAATAGTACTATTAGTATATTAGTATACTATTAATTGCAGTATTATGTTGCAGATCTCTCATTTATTTCTACCACTTCAGAATAAAACTTATTTCTTGGTTTCTTGCTGTGTCTAAACATTTCAAAAAGAAATTCATTAAGCAATGAAACACAAGAGGTGACGGGGAAGAGATGCTAAACTGATCCAAGATTATTGCTCTATATTTCTCCGTGCTGAAGTGAGCTCTCTAAGAACGAGTCTGTTTTTATAAAGTAGATTGTCTTGCCTGTTTGGTACCTGGCAAGAGGACATATTATATCTCAATTAGAAATGGTAGACAAATGCAAGTGGGTAAATAGAGATCACGGGGTTATGGTCATTTAATAGAAGAACTGGAAATGGAAATTGGAGAACAATCCAAGAAATCTTAAGAGATAAGAAGAATGGAAATTCGACTATAAGAATCTATCATGTCTTGAACCATAGGATAGTTTTCTGTCTTTAAAAAACTGAACCTCTAGCTTACAGAATTGCCCTTTCAAAATGTAGAAGAAACTAAACTGCTGTGTGAATTTGTCCCTTCTGAAACTGAGATATCTTCTTCCCTCTCTCCCTCTTTCTGTCACACACTCACACTCACACACACACCACTTTTCAAGGTCCTCTTTTGTTTTCTTTCACTACTTTTTCCTGGAAGTCTTGCAATTTGAAGCCTAAGGTAATTCTATGACTGGAATTTGTTTCTCAGTACTACTTCAAACACCATCAGAGGCTGTAATTAAATGTATACATTCACTGAATGTCTTGGGATCTTGCTGATGAACGGGATAGAAATCCATAAAAGAAATACAGTTCATGTACATGCACGCACACACACACATGGTTGCAAACACATGGAGTGCACCCCTTTTTTGTCCAGTGCAATTTGCCCCATGTCCTGAACTCTCATTGGCTGAGACCTGGCATTGTGTACACAATGTGAAACCACATAATGTGCAACTACATGTGTGTGCAGCTTTGTGTTCCCCCCTGTGGCAGCTGCCAAGGCCTGTGGGGCCATTGCTATTCTTGCTGAACAGCTGTAGAGGGAAAGGAGATGGGGAGATGGGTGACGGTGCAGTGGAGACTGTCACCTGAACCTGTTGCAGAGAGAGAGAGAGAGAGAGACGAGTGACAGTCTTGCTCTTCTGTTTCTCTCTTTGTAAAACTGTAGCAGGGTTGAGAAGCTTTCATTTCCCCTTTCCCTTTGTATTATAGCATTAAGGACATAGTCACATGTAAACTGTGTGTATATCACTAACTGGATTTTTGTCATTGCCACGTGCATTTCCCTGCCTCTGCCAGCAGTAACCACTATTGCAGACTAAAATTGGGAAAATACATCACTTAATGATTTTAGGGTGCCTGCTAAGTCGAAGGAAACACTGCGGTGTCAGAAGCGGAAATTCGACCCAAGGTTGTTATTTTGGGTTCCTGATCCATATGGTTCTTCATATAAAGTATTAAAGCTAAAGTCTAAAACCTAAATAAATAGTACTAAATATGATTGTGACAATGATGTCTTCAATGGGAGTGCTGAAATATCTCATGTTTTAAGCAATGTGATTTTTCTTTTATCTTATTTCCATTTTAATGCATGTATATGTGCAGAGATGACTGAGGGCCTTGTCGATGAAGTGGACCAGCTGTTTTGGGTTAAGTCCAAACCTTAAAACAGTATTTCAGAGTTTTTGATGTCTTTAGGGGACATATGTGTGTACAAATCCTGAAAGAAAAGATCCATTATACAAAAATATAGGTTATTATAATGGTAGTTGCCAGGGGCAGCCTGATACCATGTGGTTGGTGGCCAAAATTCTGTTAGTCCTAGCTGTGGAAGAACCGTTGGATCTCTGCTCTGGGTGGATTCTAATCAGTATATACAGAATATACTATGGAGATCTCTTAGTTTACCACTGCACTGGTTAAAGTGGAATGTTACCCCGGGGCACCCACCATTCTTAAACCTGAGCTGGTCTACTGAAGTTCTAGGCGGAGATACAGCCCAGATTGCCATATTCTGGGGGCAAAGAAACATGGGACTATAATGTTCACCATGTGTGAAAGGCAGCATTAGCTGTTTTTTAGTCCCATCTAGAGTAGACCCTTTGGGTTGCTTATTGAATAGTGAGACAACACATAAGTAAATTCTAAGTGGCTGAAATGGCTCTACTCTAGTCAAGACCAGGGCCATTTTCACACTATACTGTCATAGTGCTATTATTCCGCTTTCAACATCCTATGGAATCCTGGCGTTTGCAGCTTAGGAAGGGGGTATTTAGAATTCTAAAGTAGAGCTCTTTGGCCTGGGTAAACTACAAACCCTAGAATTCCACAGGATGTCGAAAGTGGAATAATATCAGGATGACAGTGTAGAGCAGAATTGGCCCAGAATTTAGACCCATATTATAAGAAAGCTCATGTGAAGTAGTGGTCAGGGTGTAAGATTGGAGCTTGAGAGATTTGGGCTTTAGTTCCCACCAGACTGGGAAACACACTGGGTGATGTTTGGCTGGTTACTTTTTCTCTCAGTTTAACCTTCCTTGCAAAACTGTTGCAAGGACAGTCTAGGCCAGAGCTTTCCAAACTTTTATGTTGGTGACACACTTTTTAGACCCTTTTTGCACCTTACCTTTTCACGGTGCTAGGGTGTGGGGATCATGTGAGCAGCCTCTTGCAAGAGGCTCTTGCGTCCTCACTGCTTCGCCTCCACAGCCGCTGCCTGCTAGCAAGCAGGCAGTGTGAGGGCTCTTCCTCTTCCTTCCGCAGCCTCGGATTTTCCGAGGCTGCACTGGGGCAGGAAGCTCGAGCACCATGGCTCCGGAGGCTCCATACTCACAGTAAGTGCATGCGGGGCCCTGGAGCGATGCGCGATCATGCACCATTTTTGGTTAGAAGCTGAAAATGAAATAGTGCGTGATCGGCACCTGCCGGCCCCGGCAGCATTGTGCAGTTGTGAGAACGTCATGTGGACGGTTCCTCGCAATTGCACGATGCTCCAGAGCCCTTTCACTTGGCGAATGCCGTGTGAAAAGGGTATAAGCCATGCATTATTTTGCAACACAGTAATTCAGTTTTGCTAGCAAATCAGAGGTTAAACTAATCCCATTATAAGAGATACGGATACATAGATAAATTTTAATAATGAAATATATGAGGACACAACATATCCCATGAACACCTTTCATATATTTTTAAATATATATATTATATATAATAATATATAAATAATAGCATACATTTCCAGCCTTGTAGGAGACATACCTACACACTTCAGATAACACACTAATGTATTGCTGCACAACTTTTGGAAAGCCCTGGTCTAGGCATACTGCTTTTATCGTTAGAGAAAAGGTCAGATATAAATGTAACAAGCAACCTTTAATTATGATTGGACATACATGTAAGAAAAGGATGTTGGATTGTTTTCTGCCTATGGGGAGGGGGCTTTTGAAGAATGAGAGAGGGATCTTGGAGGCTTCAGGGAGACAGAGACTGGACTGCATCAGGATCACGATCAAGGGGATTACATGATCACAAAGTAATGATTTTCAGGTTTTCTGCTCAATTCAGCTTTGAGGGATTTTTTCCTGTTCAGTAGTGTGGAGGAGGGGTGGTGGTGAAACCAGGCCTGCTTTTCTTTTCACAGAGACTGGAAGTGATAGCTGCTTTCCCATACTCTCTATAGCACCCTGCCATTCTCCACCATTCTTATTCAATCCTGCTTTCCTCCCCAAATCCACCATGCTAGTAGGAAAGAAGTAGAGCCCTTCTGGTGTTATTCAAAAGGATTTGAATATCTATGGTAGTATATCTCTGTCCCATTAGAACTGAAGAAAAGCATTCTGCTAAGTCAGAAATTATAAAAATAGGCTGATCTTTATTAACATAACAAACAGAAAAGGTATTGGGGTTTAAAAGTATCTAAAGGCAAACTTGAATTTCTAAAATTTCTACCCAAATTTCTCAGCTCCACTCAATACTTGAGTATAAAGTTTTCAAACCCACTCAGACCTTTGGATTCCCTTGCTCAAAGCCCTAATCCTTAAGTCAGGATTTCACTATCTAGCCCACTCAGGAATAATTTACAGTCATCTCTCCACATTCGCTAGGATTAGGGGCACAGGGCCCATGTGAAAGTGAAAAACAAGTGAATAACTGTAGGCCCTCCCAAACCATATTTAACACAGAAAACAAGTATGATCACCATATTCAACCCATCATGGATTCCTTTGAGGCGTCGGTGTTCTTTCACAAGGTAGGAGTGGGTAGCTTGTGGGGCTTACTGTTACCTCCACTCCACCGTTTTTAATAGGGACTTACAAGCCTTGTTTGCAGTTTCTCAGTCTCACAAGGCTTGCAGTCCCTATTAAAAATGGCATAGGGAGGCAACAGAGGTAGGTGGCAGCAAATAATCCGTGAATAATCAAATCTGCAAAAGTGAAACCTGCAAATGTGGAGGGATAACTGTAGTCTTTCCTCTGCTTCTTACTGTGCCTCTAAGGAAAACTCATTCACCAAATGCCTCCCTCTTTCTTGCTCCCAGAGGAATCTGTCTCAAAAATGCAAGTCATGCTGTTATATAGGGCTTCTCCCCAGAAAATTCAGCTCCTCCCATTCAACAATGGGCTGAATTCCTTTCTTACCCAGGAAGCTCTTTGAGTTCCCTAGCAACCTGTTGCTAAGGTAGGCCTGCTTCTCAGGTCTACCGCATTTCCAGGCTTCATCACGAGTAGTTCCAAGGATGGCAAGAACGAAAGGTATCCAACTTTTCACAATTGTGAAAGTATTAAAGGCTGTTTGCATTGGGTATCTACATATTGAAGACGTGTAGTTGTATTGATTGAGCCATTTACTGGGAGAATCCTGTCCCATCTTGGAATGTCCTCATGTTGATTGGTAGATGGGAGTGTGTATTAGGGTGAAGGACAAGGCGTGCTGCCACTTTTGGGATCCGACTTATTTGTACAAAGTGAGGAATCTTAGTAGATATTTATTTGATCTGAACCAATCAATATAGTGATGGGTTTAGTGTGGCCTGGGGCCACACGCTGCCCCTAAGCTTTTTTGTGGCCTCCAAGGTCTCCCAGGATTCAAAATTTTGCCCCAAATGACCTCTATGGAGGGGGGCATTTTCATTGCATTCTAGGTGCCCCCTGATCCATTTTAGGCCCATTTTTAAAAATCAGAAATAAGCTGGAAATGGTTTCCAGTTTTGAAAAAAAAGCCATCTCTTGGTCCTGAACTGGTGTAGAGGAACCTAAAAGTATGACAAAAATGTTTCCCACAGACTCTAGAAGCCATTTGGGGGCAAAATATGATTTTTTTTTCCTGGTGGCAGTGCACCCCCAAGCTCACCATTGTCCATGGCTGAACTAATAGTACAATATTGAAATGTTAGAAGGAATGTTCAAAATAGTAAAGGATGTCAGTTTAGACAAAAGACCTACCTAGTCCTGCATTGTGTATGCATAGTAGCCAATGGGAAGCGCACCAGCATGACATAAGTGTACCTTCACCTTCTACCTTGCCCACCCCAGCAACTGGTGTACAGAGACGTTCTGTTTCTGATAGTGGAGGTGGTATGTAGCCATTCTACTGGGAGACGTTAATGGCTCCATCCTTCATGAATTTATCCCATTCTCTTTTTAAACCATATGAGCTGGGAATCATAACTTCTGTACGTCTGGTGGCCATACGTTCCACAGCTGAGCTGTGAACTGAATCTTTTATTTCTCCCACCGTTATTTCTCCTTTTATTTCTCCCACCATTTAACTTCAGTGGATGATTAGTTTTAGTGCTGTGAGATAGGAGAAAAGCTTAGTTCTTGGATTGCTGATACAGGAATTTGTTGGGAGTTCTTTCTGAGGTCTGCTTGCATATTTATAATACAACTGTTCTGGCTCAGGATGTGTGAAGGCTTTTGGTTTTATTGTTGTGGGTTTTTCTGCTTTCCTGAACATTAGCACTTCATGTTTTGGATACTGTTAGCCCCAAATGCTTTTCTGCACCATTGTTGTGACCATTGCATGCTCCTTTTGGCTTTGTTGTGCATGAAGATCCTCATTCAGACCAGACTTCTGAGCATTATAATGCAGATGAGGATCATTGCTTCACATCACAGATGCAGTTGGCTCAATTGTGCCTCATTCAAAACCTCAGCAATGGAATGCTGCTCTGAATTGTTGTCGCACAACACACGTAAAAATTGGCTAAGTTGGGCAGCAACTGGTATGATTAAATGTTCACTTTTTCTTTCAGATGCCGAGTCAAAATATTAACATATCCATGATGCTTTTTTTGCAAATAGTGCCTAATTACAGTCAGCCCTACACATTTGCTAGGATTAGCGGCACAAGACCACTGCAGAAGTGGAAAAACAGCAAATATCTATATGTGTGGGGGGGTGAGTGGGAAGGGAGACAAGGCATAGTGGGGAGAACAGGCATCCAGGGTCCAAACCAGATCTGAGAAAGGAGAGGGGAAGAGGGTGGGTTGGCATAGAGGCCCTATATTTCCTCTCCTCTCTTGCCTATCTCCTTCTTGCAGTATGTGTGGGGCATCAGGAGAGGGTTTAGAGTACTGAGAAGTCAGGCTGTGATCTGTCCTTAGCAGGCCAAGCAGTGGCTGGTGGTGGATGAGGAGGACCAGAGGTGGGGCTGCATGGCATGACTGGAGCCGCTGAGAGAAGGTTCCCTCAGAAAATAAGTGCTTGAGGTGAGGGGGGCCAGGGTGTCATGTCTCTAGCAGTGCAGGCAGTTACAAACAGCGCAGCTCCTACACACGAGGTGAGAGTCAGAAAATGTCCAAACAGAAAGGCAGCCGAAAGCAAACAAATCCAAAGGGGGAAATCCAAACCGTAGTCCAAACAGGCAGAGTTCCAAAACTACCAGATCCAAGAGGACATCACAGGGTTTCAGGGCCAAAGAGACCAGTTGCAGACCCTGGGAGGAAAGGCCAGCTGGAGCCCTCTTTTATCTATGGCTGCTGCCACCACAGGTGTTCCCTCATTAGGGCTTGTTTACTATTTAAATGGGCTGAGCGACACAAGCCCTCCCTTTCACAGGTCTCTGCTGCAAGGTAGGTTTGTCAGCTGTGTCTTCCTCTGTTTGTTCCCCTGGCTCAGGCCCTTGTTATTGTTGTGTATTAACTCCTTCTGGGCCAGCTTCTGGGGACACTTCAGCCTGTGGGGAAGCCTCTGCCTCGGAGTCAGAATCCTCCTCCTTGCTGCCACAGTCCCCAAGGCAAGATGTGACACAGGGGTTGGCAAAACTCACAAATGATCAAACCAAATGTGGAGGGCAGACTGCAATTGTATAATCAGTTTACTTTCGGGCAGACATCTTACCCTTCCCAGACACATACAGGAAATAGTTATATAGGGTCTCATATATAGGGTCTTTCTAAGGCTTCTTGGAAAGTATTCCATATACAGAAAGTGGGGCAGGAGGAGTATCCTAATGTGACTCTCTTCTGGGTGGCACTGGGTGGTCTTGGTGGCTTGTAGATTTGCTGTGGCCATCAGAATCATCAGGCCTATCAAATGGGTCACTGTTAGGAGCTGTCAAGGCTCAAACAAAGAATGTCATCAGGTGTCATGAGCCATCAAACAATGTAAATGCAGGAATAATTGTGCTGACAATAAGAGAAGTTCCAGATTCCATACCAAGATAATACCTTTATTAGGCCAACCAGAAAGAAACACAATTCTCCATGCAGACTTTTGAAACACAGATATTTCTTCTGCAGGTGAGGTTGATTTTAAAAAGCATGCAGGGAAAAGGGCAGGGGAAGTGGCATTGCTAGTCATGCAATCCTCAAGTTGTTTTGAGATGGTGTGGAGGAAGGGTCTGCTTTGGGAGTAACAAGGGCAATCAAAGAAGAAGGAGAAAATTCAGTTCTTCATTTGAAAATACACTGCACATCGCCTCTCATATTTTCAAATGGAGAGACAAATTGCTTTGCTCTTCTTTGATTGTCTTTGTTGTTCCCAATGAACTCATGGCCATTGGGGCTGTGGCTTGATGAGCCTTCTTTGAAAAGCCAGTGGCGTTGTGCGTGCACACAAAAGCTCCCTTATTCATTCAGTTGTCTTTTCCTAGCCATTACTCGATTGTTGCACTCTTAAATCTGCAAGTATAATCATTGTCCATGTAGTTGTATGGCTTAGATCCAGACAGTCTGAAAGCCTATATCTCCCTATATGGGGCCTGCCCAAATCTTACGCTCTTCAGGGATGGGCTTTCTTTCCATTCCACCAAGGCTTTGGTTGGTAGGGACACAAGAGAGAGCCTTTTCAGTGACTCTTCCTAGATTTTGGAACTCTTTCCCAAAGGAGGTTTGATCTTCCCTTACACACTAGGGCGGAGTGATGTGTAACTGGGTGTACAGTTTTAATATGCATTGTGTATTTTAAGTGTTTTAATTGTTTTAAAAGTAGTGTTAAATGTTCTATTCTGTTTTTATTTATAAAGTAAACCAATTTGAATTGCATTTAGGAGAAAAGTGAGATACAAAATGAATACCTAGATTAATAGATAGTTATGTCACGGCATACTATTTGTCAGCGCCTTCCATTTATCACTTGATTCACTGGAATTGTGGAGACAACTTGAGCCATAGCTTACCATTGGATTGCCATTGCACTTGTCAAATAGGCACATTGCAGATACATGATCAGCTATGCAAAACCAGCATTCACAATAAGGGTGGCATAGCACAACCACAACATAACTCTGTGAGTGAGGATTTACAGTATACACCTGTGATGTACAATCTTGGCCACGGTTTGTGGACTCTTTCTCCACATCTTCTCCAAACAATATGCAGTCTACATAATTAGCATTCTCATTGTCCTCCCAAGCAAAAGATGTCCTTGAGCCCTGTGCATTCCTACCTTCTTCATCTGAATCTGGCTTCTGGTTTTTTAATCAAAACTGCCTCGAGGCTTGTTCTTTGACCCTTACTTGTTGTTTGGTTCTGTTTGTCTCACACTTCTGGATTTCTGGTTCGCACCTCTGACAGTCTGTATCCAATTCCTTGTCCCAGCTAGAGTTGACCTATTTAATCTACTAGGTCATTGGTAACATGTTGATTAACTGTTCAATGATTTAGCAGATCTACTCCAGGGTTTTGTTTTGTTTTTTTCCTTCCTGACAAGTAGATATATTTTGCCTTTGTGTGTTTGTGTTTGTGTTTTTTGTGTTTTTCATAAGGGTAAGACTGGGAACAACATATTTGTAGCACTCTCAATCCTGGCTAAACCAATGTGAAGCAGACGCTCAAAAGAGACAGAAGGCAGGCCATTGTTACCCAGTCCTTTCCATCTGTAAAAGCTGCATTGGCACACTACCAACAGCCTTAAGGGTATTTTGAATTTGCATGAAATTATGCGTAGGATTTTAATCAGAGATAAATGAACCTTGTTGTTTTTAGCATACTCACCACTTCAAAGATTATACAGGCCAAAGGCATGGTGATGCTTTGCAACCAATGAGGGATGTCTCTTCTAGATGATCAGTTTTCAATATGATTAGAGGAAGGAAGAGAGGGGAGTTTGCCTGAATTTCTTAAACCAGCAAGTTTTATTTTTATTTTCTAAAATATTGCTGCTCAAGCCCACAAATTCAGCTACAGCTTATAGTTTCTTCAGCAAACAAATATTTTGTAAGACAATGTCTCTCTTGCCAGGAAAGCAGTTTAGCAGAAAATTTTAAGCACCTTGTCAAACTACAAATCCTAGCATTCTGTAGGATGCTGTTGTGGCAGTTAAAATGGTCTCAGACTGCTGTAACTGCACAGTATGGATGTACCATATAATGTTAACCTCATAATGTTATTAAGATAAACTGTGGAGGGAACAATCTCCTTCCAATACATCCGTGTTGAAAAATTCACTACATTTCTCCTACTTCTCTCCAGTTGAAGATGACATTTCATTCTTCCTTCTAATGATAAAGGTATGCTTATCTGTCAACTCTTTCTGTATATTTTCTTGTCAGTAGTAATGAATATCAGATACAGAATTTTTTTGTTAGTTCCAAAACCAGACGTAATCCTCCTTCTGCCGCTTTTCTTTTTCATAAACCACTGTTTGGTTGCTGCTTTCATAATTCTCCCCTCTTGCTTATCTTGCATTCATGTTTCTATTTTCATTTATTTATATCTACAGAGTGTAGTTTATCAGAGCTGTTGCTTAGCACAAGATGCTGTTCTGATTTCTAAGGCATTTCCATCAAAATTCACAACACATGTCTCCTGTTCTTTGCAAAGGGCACAATATGTCACAGAGAAGAGCATTTAGAACACAGAGCTTATGCTCCAGATGAGTAATACAGTGATAGAGAGACACACAGAGCGCAGTCCGCTAAAGTGTGGACTTAACAGGGACTTGGTATGTGTGTATGTGGCTTCAAGTTGTCTGTCAACTTATGGTGACCCCATGAATTTTCTAGGGTTTTCTTAGGCAAGAAATATTCAGAGGAGGTTTCGTAAGTTCCTTCTTCTGAAATATATCCCGCAGCACCTAGTAGTCATTAGCAATCCCTTATCCAACTACAGTTCTCCCTCCACATTTTTGGGTTTTACTCTTGCAGATTTCGGTATTCATGAGGCTCCTGTCCCTCCCCCCTACCCCATTCTCCTCCTTCCATTCTCTTGTGTTTTGCTGGTGCAGAGGAAGAAGGCAAGCATGTTGAGGCAAAAGGTAAGGCAATGGGAGGGGAGACATGTGCGCGTGCTTTCCTCTTGCCCTCCAGAGCTCTCCTCTCCCATTCCCTTGCTTCTGCCTCAGTGCTGAGAACTCGTGCCGAGGCCAAAGGGGAGGGGAAGAGACATGCACTCATGCTTTCTTTCACCCCTCTGTAGCTCTCCCCTCCCATTGCTTTGCCTCTGCTCCCACACTGAGAACTCATGCCAAGGCAAAAGTTAAGACAGTTGTGGAGGATATGCACATGTGTGCTTTCCTTGCGCCCTCTGGAGCTCTCTCCTCCCATTCCTTTGCCTTTGACCCAGTGCTGAGAACTCACACTGGTCATATAGTTAAGTCTTTTACTCCAAGTCTCAAATCAAATCTCAAGTCCTTGAAGATACTTTCAAGTCAAGTCTCAAGTCTGGGAGCCAACAGAGTCCAGTAAAGTCAGTTTTAACCATTTAAGCAGAGTCAGCCCTCCACTTTTGCAATTTTGCCATCTGCAGCTTGGGAAGTGGGGAACAGGATCCTTCTTACTTCCCATTTCTGAGCCTGGAAGATTTTTCAAAAGTGACAAATAGGAACCTTCTTACTTCCCATTACTGAAGTTTCCAAAGAGTTTGGAAGGAAAGATCTTTCCTCTTCAAGCCTGTTGTCTAACACATTTGCCATTCCCCTCTGAGAAATGCACCCTGCACTCTGGGGGCGAGTCTTGTCTTCTGCTCTTAGGAAAAGTTTTAGAAGGCTGCTCTGATATACAGCGGGCACAAGAAGCATTGTTCAAAATCATAAGATTTCTGGATGAATGTGTTTATATTACTGAATCAAGGGCAGCAAGTCAGTCACTAAAAATATACAAGTCTCGAGTTGAGTCAAGTCAGTGCATCATTTGTTACTGGGTCAAGTCCGAGTTGAGTCACTGAAGTGACCTAAGTCTGACTTAAGTCTGGTTGAGTCAACTTGAGTCTACATCACTGACTCATACCAAAGCAAAAGGTAAGGCAGTGGTGGAAGCTCCTCCCTTCTCCTCTCCAGAGCTCCCCCTACTCCCTTTCTTCTGGCTTGGGTGCAGAGAAGGAAGGCTCCCACGCCTGAGTCCCAAAAAAGAATGGAGTGGGGATCACGGGGGGTATTCACAATTAACAGTTTGTCACGCGGGTTCTGCACCCTGAAACCTCACGAATGTGGAGGGGCCACTGTACGAACCTGGGCCAACTTGCTTAGCTTCCAAAATCAGATAGGATCTGATGGCTTTAGGGTATTTAGCATACTTTAGGGTATTTATTTTAGTATTTAGTTTGATTCATCACATACTAGTGTTTAAGATTAAGATTAAACCTGGAAACCATGATGGATGTGTTGAGAAATTCTAAGCCAGGACATTCACTGAATCTGTGGGTGTTGTTTGCAGTAGATGAGCTTAATTTTTTTTAAAAAAATCATGTACTACATTTTGGCTGTTTCCACACTACACTGTTACAGTTCTATTATTCTACTTTCCACATCCTATGGAATCCTGAGGTTTGCAGTTTAAGGAGGGGGCCTTTAGAATTCTCAGCCAGATTGCTCTTCGGCTTTAGTAAACTACAAAACCCAGAATGTAAGCATGACACATTGGTGGTTTTTTTCTATCTTTTTCAATGTATTTGAATGAAGTGGCATATGTGATCCATATTCCTTAAGATGAGTTTGAAAGTAGAGAGCACTCATTATTTCAGATTAATGAGCATCATGTGAAAATGAATAAGAACGAACTTTGTATAGGTAGTGTGGACCGGGTCGGTGAATTGGGAGTGGTTACATTTTTGCTGACATTGTGTGTTGTTCTTTTGGTCTGTCATTGGATGGGCAGGTCTGAGTTTTTAGGTGAACCTTTTGTATTCTCACAAAGGAGAACTGAATTTTTTGCGCTGCTTAAATCTTGAGTTAAGTCTCAATGATCAACAGCGACAAAGGATATTTTAAGCGAGTCTGGTAAAAAAACAGCAACAAAGGTTAAGAATTGCTATGCTTGGTAATGTAAAACCGTGCATAGTACTTTAGTCTGAGAGAAGTCATCACTAGATAGTATAATCAAAAATCCTCTGTTAGAACTGCCCAAGAACCAAATCTTTCTTCCATGAATGGCAGATGCACTTAAACTCTTTAACCAGGATTGTCAGCTAAATCCAACTTTCCGTCCATTGAGCCCTGTAGCTTCTCTCCTAGTAGCTCTCTGTTATTTGCTCCTAGACAAACTCTCAGAATGTTTCATCCTAGAATTTTAATGATGGATTAGGATGACCAAAAAGAGAGAAGAATGTTGGAATTGTATAGGTGAACTTGCCAGTTCTAGAAGCATGGCTCAGCATGGATTATCAACATATGCTTAATGTTATCTTTATCTCCAAGTAATTTCCAGGATACTTTTGCTTCTTCAAGTG
This sequence comes from Iguana delicatissima, assembly GCA_948472985.1. Classification (NCBI taxonomy): domain Eukaryota; kingdom Metazoa; phylum Chordata; class Lepidosauria; order Squamata; family Iguanidae; genus Iguana; species Iguana delicatissima. Next base: position 222,143 of record CAOKZL010001901.1, read on the forward strand.
AGACTTGAATGTTTGATTTACATAGCAAAAATAAAACATTTTAAATTCTCTGTGCATCTTTCAGATAAATCCTTCTGTGATATGGCTTTCACTTTCAGTATCAGGTGGGAATGGTTTCAAAATTGCTTTTGATTGAGCAAAGTCTAAGCAGCAGGGAAAATATTCAAAGTCTTCTTCACACTTTATCAGAGTCCTTAATGTGAAACACATTTATATCAAGAGATAAGCTCTCCACTGGTGTTTAGTCAGCCTCATCTTCTTTGGCCATGAACATTTACTCTGTACAGGAGGATGGCGTCTATATACATGGAGAGAACTTTGTGAAATTGGGAACACATTTGGTTTCAGAACAAAAAGAGGAAAGATTAATCAATTTTTTTTTCTGGTAAAAGCTTTTGAGGAGTGGGCTATGGCCCATAAAACTTTGTTCTTGTTTGTCTTCAAGTCATTTCCAACCTGAGGCGACACTTAAAGTGAACCCATCATGTGGCTTTCTTGGTAAGATTTGTTCAGAAGGGGTTTTCCAATTACTTCCTCTGAGACTGAGGGAGTTTGATTTGTCTACGATCACGCAGTAGGTTTCCCTGACTGATCTGGGAATTGAATCTGGGTCTGGCTGAGTCATAATCCAACATTAAAGCCATTGCGCTACACTGGCTCTCACTCTGATCTCAGTCCTGGCACAGGTGATAAATCAAACGAACAAACTAAACATATCCCAGCTTGTTACTTGCTTCCAGGCAGTAAGCAAAGAGTCATAAATAAAGTCCAATATAAACGATGTCCAGCAGGGTTTCATGGCAAGGGAGTGTCCAAGTTCAATCCGAGCATTTGTCAAGGCATCCAACAAGATAGCAGGTCAGATAAGCTCTGAAAACTCCTGGAGGGGAAGGATGCCAGCTAAATAGACTCAAAGCCTAACGCAGCTGTACCTTGAGTGATTGTTGCTGGTTATAAATTCTGAGAGAGGAATGCTGAATCTCTCTCTGCTGCCTGTGCCGTGCAAAGCTGGGTCTAGGTAAGTGTTCTTCTGTGTCTGAAGAGGCAGGACTCTCTGTTGGAGCTGGCACTGCCCTCTGTTCTGTTTCTGGCCCTGTAACCTATCTCTGTGTAGCAGGTCCTGACATGCCTCCTGTTTCAGTCTCTGGTGTGCCCTCTGCTTCAAACTCTGAGTCAGAGTCCATGCTCTGGAAGCAAGGCATGGCACTCACCCACAAAAGTTTATGCTGAATAGTAGCAGTTAGCAATAGCAGTTACATTTCTATACCACTTATCAGTGCGAAGCACTCCCTAAGCGTTTTACAATGTGTTTAGCTAATTGCCCCCAACAAGTTGGGAAGTCATTTTACCAACCTACAAGAAGGATGGAAGGCCGAGTCAACCTGGAGCCCGGCAGGATCAAATTCACGAAATTGTGGCCGCCGTACCAACATTTAACCACTGTGCCACCAGGGCTCCTAAATTATTTTATATAACTAACTTAATTATTTTATTTTGCACATGCTGGAAGACACTTTTTTGCTTCCTTCTTTTTGTACTGAAAGAAACAAATATAAATATTTCTTTGAAAAATCAGTTTCAGGGTGCTTGTTTGTGTGGACATGACCCTCTGTGTCCCTTCAAACATGAGGTCAAAGTGTGCTGAGGGAGAGGTGGAGTTTCTGTTCTTCCACATTTTCCCATTCAGTGAATGCCTGAAAAGAGCATTACTCTTAATCTAGTGTGTTGATTATAATAAATGCTGCTGTTAAGGCAGAATGGTAGAAGTGTAAGGAGTGGTCCAAGAATATGATGGGATAGGAGAAATTCAGTGAGTATCTGAGAGGAAGAGGAATAGTGCATATTATCTACTATCGCAGGGGGTATGCTTTTGTGTGTTAATTGAGGGGTAAGATATGAAGAAGGGTGGGCTTTCACTGACAACTGAACTATTGTGTGAACAGAACTGAAGATTAGACAGGACTTCAGCTTCATCTAGCATAAATTTTCTTAGTTCTAAACAAGAAATGCTCTGACGAAGAAGGGTCATATTTCTCAATGTTGATTCGAAAGTACTAGTCCAGTCTCTGGGTTCAAGTACCTGAGTTCATACAATGGCTTCAGAACTTTTTATCTGAATCTTTTACTTTGCAGCGTTGTGCTTGAAGTCTTTATCTTAATGTTTGTAGTAACTCCAAATTTTTCTTCTTTCTCTATTTCTTCCTGCAGGAGTTATATATACAGCAGATATCCTAGACCGAGAGACAACCCAATCCTACTGGCTAACAGTGTATGCAACGGACCGTGGTGTTGTTCCACTTTACACGACCATTGAGGTCTATGTTGAAGTTGAAGATGTGAATGACAATGCCCCATTGACTTCTGAACCAATTTATTATCCATCTGTTATGGAAAACTCCCCGAAGGATGTATCTGTCATTCAAATACAGGCTCAAGATCCTGATTCCAGCACTAATGAAAAGCTAACTTACAGGATTACAAGTGGAAACCCACAGAACTTTTTCATCATTAATACCAAAACAGGTAAAGCAATATCTTTTATTCCGTGTGTTATTAGCCAGTGATATAGATATGCATATTTAATCAGTATACAGTATCAACAGTTTTGTTTTTGCCCATGTACTATTTTTCCCCCACAACCCTTTATCTAAATATTGTGACTGGTGAGCACATGATGTGTGTTTATCATAAAACCTGGGTGGTGAATGCTTTAGGAAGATAGCACTTGGTGACTCTGTTGAGTGCTCCTTAGTGCATCCTCAGTTAGATGGTAAAATTGCTCCAGGTTTTAGTTCAACCTTCGTTTGAGCTATCCAAGGTCATTTCCGCACTACACTTATAATACTATTATTCCACTTTGAACATCCTGTGGAATTCTGGGGTTTGTGGTTTAGTGAGGCCCAAGAACTCTTTGGCTGAGAATTCTAAATGCCCCTCCCTAAACTGCAAACCCGAGGATTCCATAGGATGTTGAAAGTGGAATAGTAGCTCTGTAACAGTGTAGTGCAGAAATGGTCCAAGTTTCTCAGCCTGCTTTGGGCATTGAAGTCAGCATGCTGGATAACTTCTTTATAATTCACATAAAATCTGGAGTGGTTCACTTGCCGCATTGACATTGGAGCTCCCATTTTCCGATCTTCTAGCACAGATTCCTTGCTATTTTTGCCCATGGGTCTGTGTGGGCACCTGCACTGCAGTTACTACCATTCAAGCTAATCAGATTCTCATCATAACCAGGATTTCATATCATAGGCAGCAGGAACCGGTTGTTCTTATTGTTTAAGGAAAAGGAGAGAGGAGAAATTTGTATCAGAGATCTGGGGAGATCTGGGGAGCTCACACTCTTGAAACCACCTTTCATTTTTTTAAAAAGCATGGTTTACTGAGAGTTGCTGTTGGAAAATCACTTGATGCTAATGTGTTTTAACTACTGTTAAGGTCCTCTTTGTTGTGTGTGTATTTTAGCAATTCATTTTTGCTAACATCATAAGCAGACCTTGGTAGGATGTAGTAAACCAGGAAGATCTTCATTAGCTCTCAATTAATGTAGCAATGGGGGATTGTTCTGAAGCATATAAAGAATGCAAAATGAGTATTTCTGGCATTTTGAGCTGTAGCTTATGTTGTCTTTGTGTTTCTGGGTTTATTGACCAGATACTGACTTATTGCTGTGGTGGAAGTGTGCTGGTTAGATTACTTCTGTTTAATTGGTATGTTGTGGGTAGAGCACAGCTCAATCCAGGAGTTGAATCTTAAACCTCTCACTGTATACACTTCAGTGACTAGTGCTTTATTTTTTTTGCCAATGCCATTGAATGTAAAATTAAAGCTTGTAATTTGGCATGAAGAGGTGGAGCGCCTTCTCAGTGGCTGCTCCCAGTTTGTAGAACACACTCTCACAAGAGGATTGTTTGGCCTCCTCTCTGGTCTTTTTCTGCCAATAGGCAAAGAGCTTTGTATTTAGACAAGCCTTTGGTTCTCAACTTATTGGAGCAGAAGGAACTTTTAATGGGGTGTGATGTGCTTGTATTATGTTGTTCTAAGCTGTTTTAATTTTGTGTATTAATTGAAATGTTGTCCCCTTTAAAAAAGAAAAACTCTTTTGTACCTATTCAACAGTGGAATACTCTGTCTGGGTGGAGTCTCCTTTTTAAAGAGAGGCTGGATGGCCGTTTGTCAGAAATGATTTGATGATATATTCCTGCGTGGCAGAGTTGGACTGGATAGCCCTTGTGGTCTCTTCCAACTCTACAGTTCTATAATTCCAATAGATTTTTTAAAAAACTGTACTCTATTTTATCTTATAAGCCACTTTGAATCTTGTGCATGGAGAAAGGCGGGATATAGATTGATTAACCAATAAATTAAATAGGAAATTAACAAGAGATGATATACTTTATTCCCAAACCTCCACTGTACCCTTTAATATAGATACAAACAATATTTTAATTTAAATAACCTTTCTTGATGTTTAGATTGTTCAATAACTTGCCTTCTTTTGTCATGGTTAAGTGTTTCCCTTGCACATAGAATGTATATTTTGTGCTATGCATTCTCCATAAAGTGGCAAAAGTGAACATTTTAACTGAAGAGAAACTGAGAACAGAGAAGCATGGGAGAGAATGTGTTTCAAACACACTTATAATGCAAAGGAAATACATTACCTTTTCGTGAGAGAGGATGTTTGAGAATGAATGTGGTACAAGATCCATCTGTAGCAAGGGGAAAGGATACTTAGGGATACATGCACAAACCTTGCATCTAGAAGATGTTGGCCAGAGAGGTTGTGGGATTTCTTCTTCTGAGCATTTCTTTTTTGGAAGGCAAGCTGATAATTGTCAAGTATGGTGTAAACCTGGGATAGCCAAATCTAATATAGGCATGCCTTGCTAATATGATGGCTTAGGTTCAGACCACTGCTGTAAAATGAGTATCAACTTAAAATGAAACACAAGCCTTTTTCACTTGCCAGTGCATATAAAAGCCTAAAAATGCTATCTGTATTGTCATTTATTAGGTGAGCTATAGCTCTAGGCCTAAAAGAAAAAAAATGCAAAAGTAAAAATATTACATAAAATTGCCAGAATGCAACACTCAGGACCTTTCTGCCCTACACTGTTATAGTGCTATTATTCCACTTTCAACATCATATGGAATCCTGGGATTTGCAGTTTAAGAAGGGGCCCCTAGAATGCTCAGCCAGAGAGCTCTTTGGCCTCAGTAAACTACAAACCCCAGAATTCCACAGGATGTTGAAAGTGGAATAATAGCAATATAACAGTGTGGTGCAGAAGGGCCCTGAGACACAGACTAAGCGTGGGTAACAAAATAACAGTGTACTGTATAATTGATAAGTGCCTGATAACTGAAGATCTCTGAAGTGAAGCACCTTAAAGCAAACTTTGCTTGTATATTCCTGAATGGGCATAGGCAAGGTTTCAGTTCTGTTCTTTTTTATTTATTTTAAATAAGAACTTGACAAACGTTGCACATTTCTTCATAATGGAAATAATTTGGAAATTAAAAACAGTATAAATGGGAGACGAAAAAAATCGGAGTTTTAGTAAAGGGCAAGGGGCTTTGTTTAGCTCATAAAACTCTTGCTTTGGACCCATATGTTTTCAAACATGTTTTCGATAACTGAGTTACTTTTTGATACTGAATTACAGTTGGCACCTCTCCTTCCCTGAAGGCCTCTCTGTCTTGAAAAGCTGTGTGGTAGGAATATGCAACATGGGCTTCTTTGTACTCTCTTTTGCCCCATTAACATCATGGTGAAAACTCATGAGAGGGCCTTCTTGGCCGCTGCTTCTAGGCTGTGAGACTCCCTCCCAGGGGATGCTAGGCTTGTTCCCTCTCTGCTCTTGTTCCACCAGCAGGCAAAAATCTATGCAATGAACCCAAGAATGGTTTTTCAGTGAACCGATTGCCTAGAGAGGTGTTGGGGGTCTCCTCCTTTAGATGTCTGTAAAAAGAAGGCGGATAGCTACGTGCTGGAGATGCTTTAGTTGGAGATCCTACATCGTGCAGTAGTTGGACTCAGGGGCCCATGATGCGGCTTCCAGCTCTATGATTCTGTTGGTTTGAACAGGCATTTAGCTTTTTACAGGTCGTTGCACAATTGTCTTTAATGAAGTTAGTCATCAGTGTTTTAGGAGTTGTAGGAGAAAGGCAGGATATTGATAGATGGATAAATAAATAAATAGATAGATCTCATAGGTCAGAGATGATAATTAGGAACAAGACTTACGAAAGTGTTGCATAAATAATGTAAGCCTTTGATTTTGTGCCAGCTATACATCACCTTTGTAATACTGTAGAGGTCCTAATAATGCTTGATTTTATTTTTTTTTTACTTTTTGCTTATAGACAACACTGCCTTAAAAAAAAAGCAAAACCCCCTATCACACTACACTGTTCCACTATTACAACTCTATTATTCCACTTTAACTGCCCTGGCTGCACTCTGTAGAATTCTCAGGTTTGTAGTTTGGTGAGGCACTGGAGCTTTCTGGCTGAGAATTCTAAATGCCTCTCCCTAAACTGCAGATCCCATGATTCTATGTGATATTGCCATGGCAGTTAAAGTGGAATAATAGAGCTATAATAGTGTAGTGTGATAAGGCCCTAAGTTCCTCAGGGATCCTACATGCTAGACAAGAGACACTGTGGAAAATCATGAGTTGACTACATTCAGTTATGTCCGTGTGTCAGCCTTTATTCTAGTCCGAAACCACATATAACAAATCTTCAGCTTCTGTGTATATCCTGCCCCAAATAGCCTTGTAGGCAGCATGTCCCACCTTCATGCAGAGTGCATTACTCACCAGATTTTGAGTTCTCTAATAGTTCCTCTAATGGAGCAGCATTCTAAAGACTGTCAGAATGAGATCCATAACAGGCCATTACCTTTCAACCAAAGCATTTACTAGAAAAGGTTTAGTTTAGGGACAGGGAATGGTGGAAGAAGGTAAATAAAACAGATGGAGTTATATACATTAAAGCAGATTGATTGAGGCTGTAAATTTTCTGTTTTATTTCCCATATATGGGTGTTAATTTCACAGCAAAGCGTAGTGGTATTTTATTGTCTTGATTTATTACTTTTTTTGGTGCTGTGGGGGGAAGCAATGAATTTTAATTCAAATCATAACAATCTTTAAAAAAAAGAAAGAAAAATTAGAACTGGTGCAGCAAGCATAATGCAAGAACCAATTCCATTCCCTTCTCATATGATAGAGATACCTAAGTGAGTTTTAAAGGTAGCATTACTACAGGCAAATTACAAGCTATTTGGAGTCATTAATGAGTGAGAGGGAATCTCATCAACTGAAACTCCATATAGATAAGATAGAGGTGAGGACAGCTGCTGACTAATACCATTTCTCCCTCTGCCTTTAGAAGACAGGTCAAAATGCCAGGGTCCAGAATTTATAAATTAAATTGGATTTTTGTTGCTGCTGCTGATCATATGGATATTGCTGCCACTGCTTACCTTTTCCTTTTCTATTTCCCCCACTTTTTTGTCTGAAAGATGGAAATGCTTTTTTAATAAATAAATGGATAAAGAGAAAACAAAAGTGATAGAAACGGAGATCAAATTGGACTGAAATAGGATAAATTGATGTAGATGTGTAGCAGAGTGTCACATGCTGAGGCATACATTTAGTATATTTGAGTGGTCCTGGACCCCCTGACTCTCTCTCTCTCTCTCTCTCTCTCTCTGTTTGTGTGTGTGTGTGTGTGTGTGTGTGTGGTTGAGAGAAAGAGAGAGGGAGAGAGCTTTATAATTGAAAACCAGGAGTGACTTTCTAGCTTTCTCTGATTCATCACCTATGTGGATATAAAGCTTAACTTATTTTATTCTTACATGCATGAATGAATCCAGACATAACTCAGTTAATAAAGCCTTTAAAAAAGAAGCTCCTTTTCACAAAGCCTTTTTATGCTAGCCCAGCCCACCTTATCTTCCTCATCCTCTTTCTAAACAGAAGGTTTGTTTGTTTATTTGTTTGTTTTAAACAGTGTTGACATTGGGACAGTGGGGAAGAAGGCTGGAGAAATAAAAGCTTTTACTATTAGGTTCCAGCAGTATATCTGCAATAAACAATGTGATAAAGTTTGAGCTGGGAAAGAATGGGTTTCGACTCTAGCCTGTCCTACTGTAACCTACAGTCCTCCCTCCACATTTGTGGATTTGACTTTTGCAAATTTGATTATTTGTGAGGAGCATGCCTCCCCCCCTTCTCCTCCACTCATTCTCTTTCTCTTTGCCCAGCTGTGCCTGCCTTCCCTCTCTGTACCCAGGCAAAAGGCAAGGGAATGGGAGTGGGGAGCACCATGCATGGAGAGGGAAGGCATGCATGCTGGGCAAAAGGCAAAGGAATGGGAGGAGGCTTGTGTGTCTTTCTCCCATTTCCTTGCCTTTTGCTGGGATGCAGAGAGTGCATGCTGAGGGAAAAGGCAAGGGAATGGGAGGGTTGGCATGCTTGTCTCACTCCCATTCCCTTGCCTTTACCCAGGCTCAGAGAAGGAAGGCAGGTGTGCCCACGTAAATGGCAAGGGATTGGGAGAGAGGCATGTGTTCCATTTCCCCATTCCCTTGCTTTTACCTGGGCATGGAGAAGATACACACACCAGGGCAAAGGGAAGGGAAGGGAAAGAGAGAGAGAAACTCTGGGAGGGGAAGCATTGGGTTGAGTTATTTGCAGATTTTCCACTTTTGCGAGGGTTCTGTGTCTGAACTCTTGCAAAAGTGGAGGGGCCATTGTACTGTGTTTGCCTTTTACAAGCAAAGTAAGCAGCAACTATCTCAGAATTCCTTACATGCATGAACAGAAAAACAGAAAGAGAAGGGGGAGAGCATACAAACCTGCATCACTAGCTCCCCACAGCATCTTTTTTAAAAAGTTGGGTCAGAAATCCAGTGGGATATAATGGTTTGAACCTGGGCTGTGACTCTGAAGACCAGGGTTCGATTCCCCTCTCGGCCTTGGAAACCCACTGGGTGACCTTGGGCATGTCACACACTCTCAGTTCCCAGAAAACCTGGTGATAGGTTAGCCTTAGGGTCACCATAAGTCAGAAATGACTTGAGGGTACAAAACAACAAGAATGAGTTTAATCACTAAATGGAAATCATAGGAAAAGTGAAAGTAAATGAAAGGGGAAAAAAATCCGTGGATGGATTTTTGAAGAAGCTTACATATGGTCTCTAGAATGTTTGAAATGTGTTTTTTTTCCCACTTATATAAGGCTTACCTGACATTGTTGTTTTCATTTCACATACACATACTAGTGTTGAATAAAAAGTTTGCAGCAACATGCTGAAGTACTTTTCTCTTTTTTGTGGTGTAAGAACCTATGTCTCTTCTTTTCATGTTGTTTCTGCCTCTGGTACCACATTTCCTGTTAAAGAAGTAATGTCCAGGAACACATCAATTCCATTAACTGAGGTATATCTTTAATGTCAAAAGTTTCCTGCTTGCTAGATGATATTTTATGCTACAGGACAACACAGTCCAGCACATATGGAAGGCACCAAATCGGGGAGAACTGCTTTTAGCTAAGAGATTGAAAGCTAATGTAGACCTTCCCTAATATTGTGCCTTCCTTATGTGTTGGGCAATATCGTCCTGGAATTTATTCACACTGCACAATTATAGGAGCTGGATGCTGCTTTAACTGCCATTTTGATGCTATTGTAACTGCCATGACACAGTGGAATCCTGAGATTTGCAGTTTGGTAAGGTAAAATGATTGCATGAATTTCAGTGCAGGAAGAGAGCCATTTTGCATATTGCAGGAATAATAATGTAATATTTTTTATTTCTTACCTGCCAATCACCAGGGCTCAAGGTGGGGTACATCATAGATTTAAAAAAACACATAAAACTATTTAAAATACATGAATTTAAAATGCATAGTTAGAAATTGACCAGGTACCCTGCCAGAAGAGATAGTTTCGTAGTACTTTTTAAACTTTGGGCAGCGGGTTTTGCTGTCAAATCTCTTCCGGCAGGCCATTCCACAATCTAGGGACGGCCAATGAGAAGGTTCTCTGGGTGGCTGTTGCCACTCTAGTCCTGCCTGGTTTAAGTAAATGGCCACCAGAGGACTGGAGTGTAGAGAAACAGAGATTGCTCTATACCACTCTTCTGAATACTGACATTGTGCTACTGATCCTGCATCTCCCAGTGTACCTTCTCTTGTCCCATTGTGAGGTGTAGAATGAACAGTGGCTGCTTCTGCAGTCCAAATGAAGAAAGTAATACATTGAGGTTGGAAGGTTACATACCTTCCAAGAATGAACAACTGCATGACTGGAATTCTGTTCATTAGTTCCAGCTTGAGTAGCCCTCTTCAATCATTTGTTGAAAGGTTAATCAACATGTAGCTGAATCCTACATTTAGTGACTCAGTTCTACTTGGGACTAGCATGTAGCCTCGTGCGGAATGATTACATTTGTGGAACTCAGCATAGGTGTGCAACCATGAAGTGAATACATCTGTTGCACAATGAACAGGAAAGTGAGGCTGCATGTGTAAGAGAACTTGCATAGGTTTGGCAACAACTGGGCATAGAAAGAAGAAAACAGACACTGTATCCTTTTTCCTTTTGTTTGGGCACCTGTTTTATGCTGTCATTTGCAATGGCAACCTTTCCAGGGCTGTTTGCATTTTATATGAAAGTGATTGCGGCTTCCTGGAGCATGATGCCGTCAAGGTGACACTGTCCATCCACAAGAGGGGGCTATGCTTTAATAGGGGAGAAGTGCAAAGGAATATGTAAAAGCTCAGTGTCTCAACTCCGGTTGGAACCTTGTACATGCACAGCTCCCTGTCCTGTGAGTGGTTTGACCTTTTAAGACACTGCAAAGAAGCTTCTCATTCCTCCTTGTGAAAGTGCACAGTAGGTAGCTAGCCACAATTGCCCCTCTGATGAGTCCACCAGGAGGTTACGAAAGCACACAGCCACCTTTTTGCTCTACTAGCATTACAGTGCCTTCACCCACCAATGCTGTGGACTTTTCCATATTTTGTTGTGTTAATAGCCTGGTTTTCATTTACTTAAATTTTAGGGCATATTTAAAATATTTTGCACCTTCGTAGTGTTAAGTGTCTTCTCTGTGTCAAATAACAGTGCCAACTAAATGCATTTCAATTCCAAGTTGTAACTTATCAATAAGTGGAAAAGTCAGAGGGGAGAGAGGTGAATACGTCTGTATGACAGTATATTGGATCTTGGTCAATGTGTTTTGCAAACTGAACAGATGCAATCAGAAGAAAGCAGCACTGAGTTCGGTTGAGTTTTCCAAAGGTGACTGTGCATGGGTTTGTAGTCATACCTTATAAATGTAACTCTTGAGATTTTATAGGTGGTCAGTTTATTTTTCATGTCTGTATTCTGCGGTAGTAGTTTCAATTAAATTGGTAACTTCTTTGAGTATAAATAAAACAGAAGTTAGGAAGGTTGTGAGTATAGCTTCTCCCCAGGTATGTGGTTATGGAGACACTAACGATAAATTTTTGAACATCATTTAGCACTATATCACTGAGACAGAGGTATCACCAGGCTCAAGGAAAACCCAAGGTTTACAGGAGTGTTATTTTATTTATATATATATATATATGAATGAATGAATGAATGAATGAATGAATGAATGAATGAATGAATGAATGAATGATTTTAAGGGGTTGAAAATTAGGAGGGAATAACCACAGTAGTCCAGTGCCATTCTGAGTGGCTACTCAGTGGCCAAAAAATTGGAAAACCAGTGGATGGGTATGAATATAGCATCTTGGAAAGCTGTGCTCCAAATGTTTAAACTGAATTAATGGTTTGGATTTTCTTATTGTTTATATATTGGACTGTGAGTGAGCAGAGTCAACCTTCTTCCAACTGTTGACAAAGCTAAGTTGTTGTTAAGAAATGGATTCCCATGCCACGTCTTTGGTTTATTAATATTTCTAAGCTCTCTAAAGGCTAAAAATGACCCTCTCACACCACCATTGTTTTGGAAAATAGCTCAAGCTACTGCAGCAGCAACAACAAACCTCATTAATTTCGTCTATTTTCCAAGACAATCTGATTTGGGGTGATGCCTATTGGAGGCTCAATTTCAAATATTCCAACACTGTCCACATCTTAAAGAGGGGATGGAAATTGAGATCAGGTCTCTCTTTTTCCTTCTTCCCACATCTGGAGTGTGGAGATCTTTTTGTGAAAATTTTACATGTGGCCCATCCTCATACTTGTGCTCTTGTCCCAACTACATCAGGGAAGTTTCATAATTTGAAATATTTTGCTGCTCATCCTGGTATCTCTCTTAAGACTGAAGTAATCTCTCATCTAGGCAGTAAACATTAGAAATTGGTACAGATTTTCAACATGGAAACCTTAAGAATCTTGTTGGAGATATGACAAGCTTGCTTAGCTTAGAGGCAGCTTTGATGCTAATATTGCAATATGTAGCCCAGATTTAAAGTGCTGGAATTCATGTCACTCCCTTTGGAATAGCTTCCCCAGCACTCTTTGGAGTAGCATTGCCTATTTTGAATTTTTCTTGACTAGAGTCTTCTGCTCAGTTTTCATACACATGCAAAACCCCATTGTTTCCAACTTCTCCTTCCAAGACAGGGTCTCCTTGATGTGGGTTTGGAAGTCCTCTGTTCAGACTGCCGGGGGTGAAGCCTTTTTTTCCCCTTCTTGCTCCAAGCTTTGATTTTGAAAGCAACAAAAAAGGGGTGTGCACGTTTGAAGAAAGGTGTCCTGCACTGGCTGTCATACTGAGATAATGCTGTTTTCCTTGGCAGCTCAAAGGGTTTCGGCTTATGTCTCCAGTCACCTTGCTGCACAATTTATCTTTGCAAAACTGATCCTCCCCTTCAAAGACCTCATTGCTCAAATGCTGCATAAGTTGTATGCGCTTCAGTGATAAATACATAGAATGTTCATGCTCCGTATCTACCATATGTATGGGTTTTCTTTTTCCCCTGCCCTTCTCCCTCTCTATCTTTCTTCTTCATGCCTTAGCTCTTAATTTGCTTGCTGAGGCTAGGCTTACTTTTCTCGCCTCTTCTTTCTTCCCTAAACCACCCTCTCTATGGTTGGCCAATTTTTGACAACCCAGGAGAAATCGTTAGTAGTAGGAGATATGGATGAGAATTTTTTTTTTTTTTTTGGAAGGGTCCCTTTTCCATACAGAAACACTCTTGTGATACTTCTGTAAACTGATAGCAGAATGAAATTCATCTTGCCTTAGACAACTATACATTTCTGAGACTCAATATGTATTTCAGAGTGTGGGGGAAACAGCACACAACAATCTGTGTATTACAGAAATATGCACAAGAAATCCCTCCAAGCACTTCTGAAACACAGTGCAGTTGTGGGCTTGATTCCCACCCTCCTCCCACCTTTACAGGTTGCTTTGACATAAGTTTTCCAAGACTGACTGGATTCCATGGATCAATTCTCTGTTCCACACACATGACTTGAAAATGGTTCTGCTTGCACACTATGGCCATTTCCGCATTACACTGTTATAGTGCTAGTATTCCATTTTCCACACCCTATGGAATTGCAAGGTTTGTAGTTTACTGAGGCCAAAGAGCTCTCTGGCTGAAAATTCTATAGCCCCCTCCCTAAACTGAACACCCTAGGATTCTCTAGGATGTTGAAAGTGGAATAATAGCACTATAACAGTGTAGTGTGGAAGTGGCCTGTGTTTAGAGACATACACTGAGGTCTTATATCATGCTTGTATAGTGTAAATCAACATGCACATCATGGTATAACTCCATATTTCTGCTTTATACCAAGTTTGCACCTGATTGTATATCAGTGCCAGCTTATTGCCTCTTTGTGAAAAGGGGAGGGTATACAGTGGTTGTTTATGCAGTCCTGGTGAAGAAAGTGGTGCAACTAAAGCTCTCACAGATAGTTACACACTATCCAGCAATGTGCAACTGCACGACCTGGATGCTGTGGGTTAGTCCCACCTAGAGTAGACTCATTTGAATGAATTGTTGAATAGCACATAGATAAATTCCATTGATTTAGTTGCTTAGACAGTAGGATTTAGGGTGCTTATCTAATGATTACTCTTCTGGAACGCCACTTACCCATCCTTGAACCGAATATATCAGTGGCCCTCCAAAAATACAAGGACGTGTCTATGGAAGGGAACACGTATATAAGACCGACAGTATTCTGGGCATAGTTTTAAGTCAGTGACAAGATGTGACCCCTGGCGGGAATAGGCACATTGTTTGTGACACTGTATTTATTTAGGGCCACTGATGCCAGCCACAATTCCAAGTGAAGCAAAAGAATTCAGATTTCATGGATCCTTTGTTGTTGTTTACTTGCTGGTGTTTGTACTAACCTTATCAGTGATAGTGTACGTAGTATCTTTTTTGGAACACAAGTCCAGTAAATCCTTAGCTATGGAGATAATAATTACAAAAAAAAAATTCCCAATGTTTTCAAGCTCTGACTGATACTGCTTAAACATATTGTGTATGCATACATACCTCCAGTATTTCACACATGAAAACTGGGATGTGTGAGGCCAGTCAACATCAGAGTAAGATCAAGATTGCAAAAATTGTGATTGAGGAAGAACACTTAAGCCAGGAGAGACTGTAAGAGTTTGCTTTTGCCTCAACCTATTGAGAAGGGCAAGATTCCACCCTCATCTTTCCCCTCCTTTGCTGAGTTGCATGTGTATAAGCTACTTCTGCATTTTCAATTCTGTTTGCAACAATTGGAGTAAGCTGAAGATTATGGGTGAAAGCAGGAGGAAGAGGAGAGAGAAATGGTGATACTTTATAAGCAGGTGAAATACTGAGATGTCAGAGAATTAACCAAACCAGGACAGTTGGAGAGTGTCCTCATACATGTTGTGAGGCCTTCAGCATTTGAACTTTGTGGACTGAGCGCTCTTGTTGTTCTCAGTGAGTGCAGAACCATTTAATCAGTGGGACTGATGTAAGTGTTAACTTATCATTTTCCCGTTGATTCCTTCAGTCTGTTCTACTAACAAGAGGATTTAGGCCAATCAGTTTAGCAAATACCTATAACAGACGTGTGCAACAGGGTATAATAAGAGGGTTAATTTTGTTTTCACAGGAAGGAGGGGTGAACCTTGTATTTTTATATTATATTTTCTATGATCTCTGAGACATTCTTGAGTTGGCTTCTTAAGATATTTTAATTTTTAAATCATTATTCAAGCATGTATAACCACAGAAATTTGCAGCATGGGATAAACAGATGGATTAGCAATTGTGCATGTAATTAGAAATAACCCTTGATTTTTTTATTTTATTTTAAAAACCTGATTAAGTATTCTACTTCCTTTATATGTTGTTTTTTTTAAAAAAAAAGCCATCTTGATGGGAACCGGTGATGCAAAGTAATGAAATGAATGCAAATTCTTCTAAATGCTGTCACTCAGTGCACTCTTGACATATAATATTCACATTAAGCAAATCACAGATGGAAATAGCTGTGAAGTGTTTTAAAGTTATACTGTAAGAAATAAAGCTGATGGAACAAAATTTGGTTAGTTGAGATCTGCATTGAGTTCAGTAAAAGGAACTCATTGATGGTCAAAATGGTTCAGCCATGGAATTGATTACCTAAGGAAGTGGTGGGACTTTTTCTCTGAATGTCTTCCAAAAGAGTATGGATAGCTATCTATTGGAAATGTTCTAGCTGGAGTTCCATCACTGAGTGGGGATTTGGGCTCAGTGACCTTTTATGATTCTCTGAGACTGCGTGTATGCAGGACTTGGTATATTGCTAGGGGACTGATGCAGGGGATTTTAATAAAATTAATTCTGTCTCTTACCCAACTTCTCTACCAGGCACCTTCTAGATATATTAGACTATGAGTTCTGTCATCCCAAGTTTCTGTGGGGATGATGGAAAGGATAGTTCAGCATGTCTAGGGAGGGACATTTAGAATTTTCAGCCAGAGCACTCCAGCGCCTCACCAAATTACCTAGATTTCCATAGGATGAAACCATAACAGTTGAAGTGGAATGATAGCACTATAATTTTGTAGTGTGAACGGGCCTGGTGCCTGATGCTCATTCTTAAATCTCAGCACTTGCTATGGGCTGTATCAGGCCCTGAAAAAGGCAATTAAAAACAAACCAGAAGTGGTCAAAGTTCCATTCCCAGTTTCTTTTCCCTTGCTTCCCCTCCCAGTTTTGTTTTTGGGAGGGGTAGGAATTTGAAGGTCCTTGTGAACCTTTTCCAGGCAAAACTGCAATACCTGGGGAAGCTTCTGGTGCTGAAGAAACCAGTTTCTTTTCTTTAAAAAAAACTACCCCAAGAGGCATTAAGAAGTGGGGGGAGAAGGCTTTGATGGGTCACATGAGGCACACTTTGTCAACCTTTGCTTACAATAACTATGAAAAAATAGAATTGAGAAAGTATAAATCAAGTGCTCAAAATATACTAAATGCAGAGAAAGTGTGAAAGGCCTTCTGCAGTGAGGCTGATGAAGATGACAAGGTTATATGTCTTGGAGACTTCTTTAGGGAAGAATCTCAGTAAAGGTTCAAAGGTGCCCCTTTAAGTATATACGTGAGTTTTGAGTAGGGACAATACTTGTTTGTTTTGCCTTTCTATACTGCATGATGTTGTATCCATTTGTTACCCCGTTTACTGGGGGTCCTGTGAGGGACACCTAAATGTGCTCAACTGTAGATGGGGAAAATTAGCTCTGAGCACTGCTTTAGCATTACGGGAGGCAGGGTAACTTAGCAGGATCTTGTAACTCAGTGTTTACGGGGTCAGGCCAAGTCAAGAAGCAGATCGGTTTGAAAACAATGAATGATCTTTATTAAATACAGGCACACAATGTAAGCAACACACGCACACAGATAACTAAGGAAAATTAAAGGTGTGAGTAAGATAGCAGGATTTTCAGAAGGATAGTTGGTTCGGGTGATACGAAACCTGTTCCTGAAGCCCAGAAGAAGATAGAGAGCGATGCTGGGGTTCGGTGTGGCTCAGCCGGTGGAGCTGAGGGGAAGCTCGCCAAGCGATGTGGCAGCAAGGCAGTCTGGAACTCGGAAGCGATCCGAGGAAGGTCTTGGAGTCAGGGGTTTTTATAGGGAGAAGTGTGACTGCAGACTATGCCTTACTCGGGGACAACAATGAGTTTTGGGTGCAAGACAATGTCTTCGAAAGGTCACAATTTAGCATGATGGAATCAGAGCTGAAGCAACAATGGTGTAGCCAGTATGTAAATGCGCAATGCTTGACAGTGGATGGTTCAGCCTTTGTCATGTTGCCTGCTTGGGGCAGGGAGCCTTTTGTAGGTAGCGTGCATACATAATGTGGTGTTTGCTGGGGAGGTCCCTAAAGCTGAGATCTGGCTATTTCTGGCTTGCCTGTATTGTTTGAGAATATTTCAGCAGTTAAGTGCCGAGCCTAGTTTCATGCTTGTCCAGGGGCCTCACAAACACGTGGAGAAGGGTGGTAGAATAAGGCCGAATTATGATATCAAAGTGATATCGGGTGCTATTGCCAGGTAGGCCTAAACTGCAGTAACGCATTTCCCAAACTCAGTATGCAATTCTTATTCATTTCCTATGCATCTTCAAATTTGACAGTTTGCTGTTCCAAACATTCCTACAGAAAAACTGTGTGCATTCAGGAGAACGTATGCGTTAGATATCCTTATATTACCTTACTCAAGGCATATACTGGTAAAATTTTGTTGCCAAAATTATGTATATTAGGGAAAATTTGCATAAATTGCTGTCTGACTCTTCATGAACATAAAATGCATATGATGGCCTAAAGTAATTTGCAAGCTAGTGTGAAATGGATCCCCCCTAAAAAGTGGGCTTGTGTCAAGATGTATGGCTCTTGCCATAAGGTGTCTGCTGGATGTTTATTAACATAGATGGAGTAGCCAGCTTAGGCACTGCTAGGGTTAACTAGATTGCTGCAAAGCATCGAATGCCAGTTGTTGATTGTAACTGTGTATCTGTTTGAAGCACGTTTGTGTATTCAGCGCATTGAATGCTTAATCATATTGCTGCCCACTGCTCAATGTATCTGGTGGAAGAAAAGATCAGAGGGGGAAGTGAAAGTACCAAATGGTCTTTTAGAGAATTAGAAATGTTCAGAGATAACAAGGCAGGAAACATGTTCCAGCTTCATGGATGAAAGATGAGTAAACAACTGTGAGTCTGGGAAATGTGTAGAATGGTGGGATGATCTTCTTCGGTAAGAGCTTTGTGTGCCTAAATTTGTATCTGAAAGGTTTAAAACCTATAGCCACCATGAATTCTGTAGTCTCAGCGACTTTGGACTAAGCGTGTTGTGTTGCTTGCTTTGCTACAAATAAACACTGCTGATTAACTCTGAGTGAAGTTTGTCGAGTGCAAGTTTTCCAGGGCATGACAGCTTGACAAAAATGTGGAAGCTAGTAGTGTGACAAAACAAGCAGGTTTGACCATCTTTAGCGCTTATCTGGAGTTTTTCCATGGTTTCATTTTCCTTTCCACTTCAAGTTGACAGCGCCTAAAGAAAATTCTGTGCATGGTTCATGCCTCTTGATTGGAGTGGAGTACTTCATACTTTAGCAAGTGAGACATTTACAGTCATGGTATTTGGGATAGAAACCTCCACTTTGATTGGCAACGTGTTGATACGTACTAATTAATGACAGTGGAGAAGGACTGTTCCTTTTCCCACATGTGGCCTACCTGGAGATCCCCAGGCTCAAATTGTGTTGGAGACACAAGCTTGCATAGGTACCCTTATGTCAGCATTCACACTTTTTAGGACAATGTGCAAGGGATGTACCCTAATTATGATTGTGCAAGCAGAGTTATGCTGGTACAACAGGTGTGCTTTTCAAAAGCAGTTGTGTTGATCAAAGCTTTGTTGGGAGTCTCCAGTCATTTATATTTTATTTTCTCTTTCACTTTTATGCTCTCCCCGTACCAATTCCTGGTCTAATCAAGAGCAAACTTCTTGAAACTCCTACTCATAATTAACAGGATACAACAGGGCTAGACTGCAAAGGTGGGTCTCAAGCATCCATCATTCAATATTGTGAAATTGCACATACCAAAAATACAAAAACCTCTTCATTTCTGATCCTTCATATTTTTATAATTATTCTCTTATAGTCTGTTGTCTGCACTTACTTTACTTTGAAGTGAGAGACTGTTGCTCTCATTGTTTAGCATAGAATATGTCTTTATTTTAAAAGGCTTCTTTTTCCCCCTTCCCCTCCTACTTTTCTCTGAATAATTTATTTCATGCCTTCATGCGCCAAAGTCCAACACTCATGTGGAATTTACCACTAGCAGTTGATGAGTCTGAAAAATAATGCTGGATGACATGAAAACGAATGATCCAGTGTACGGAAATGGTGTTGGAGAAGGTGAGCCAGGATATCAAATCTTCCAGGAATTCCCAGCTGTCTTTTCATGGTTCCTTGACTTTTCTTTTGACCATACACGACTGTGCATGTTTACTCAGAAGTAAGTCTAGTGGGAGCCCAAAACCTTTTCATCAACTTCTTAGAGTACATCCATTGAATCAATTTGTCAGTGTGAGTTAAAACATAGATAAATCCCTTTGATTTAGTGGGTCTACTGTAGTTGAGACTAGGGATGAGAGAAAAAAAATCAATAATATTTGGAAAATGGTTGAAAAAATATGTTTTCCAAGTGTCGGGAAACCCTGACAAGGAGAATCACAGACCGATCAGCACTTACTCTACACAAATGCAGGCCTTTTTTCAAATAGAATTTTCTGCACAGGAACCAGCCTTTTCTGCGTAGAAAATAATATCTGTCCAGGTACAGTTTCCTGCCCCCCAAAAACCACTGTAGGGAGGCACACAGAGCTAAAGTAGGATCACCTAGAGTAGACTCCCATTTCTTCCCAGCTCAAAGTATATTGCATTGTTGGCTGCAGAGATGCTGCTGTAACCTGATATTGAAAGTATACGTTTCTCCACTCTTCTTCACTGTCCTGTCGATGCCAATGTGGCTAAAAAGCTTCCAGCTAGACAGAGGATGAGAAGAAAAAGCAGGGCTGGGCAGACATAAAAAGATTTGGTACAAAGTGAGTATTTTTTATCAGAGGATTTTTTTTAACTTAAGTGTGCCTGCATTAGTAAATTTCTGATGACTTAAATGCATAACGGGACATTTGTTGCTGTCTGCCTTCAAGTTGTTTCTGACTTACGGAGATCCTAAGGCAAAACTATCATGGGGCAAAACTATCAGGTTGAGAGTAGGTGATGTGCCCAAGGTCGACCAGTGGGTTTCCATGGCCAAGCGGGGAATCAGACCCTGACCTCCAGGGTCATAGTCCAACTCTCAAACCGCTACACTATGCTGACTCTCTGCTAGATTATACTTCTGAAGTTCTGCTTTTGACTGTCTTTATATCTACTATATAAAAATCAATGTTTGTGAGTTTGTGAGTTTGTCTGCTTGTCTGTGTTAGGCAGGCAAAGACTTCACATGATTGGCTGAGTGAGGCGAGAAGACCTCATATGATTGGCTGGCTGTGAAGATTCCATGCAATCCTGAGGTTGGCAGTTTAGGGAGGGGCCTTTAGAATTCCCAGCCAAGAGCTCTTGGGCCTCAGGCCAGTTGCTGTGGAGACGAGGCCTACCATCAGTAAGGATGCCAGAAAACATTTGGGAGGCATATGTGAGAAAAATTAAAGTGACATACACAACATAGTTACCAGGTCTTCTCGGCTCACACAGTGGATTGTATGGTTTCCATATGTGGGGAATCTTTAAAGCTGAAATTCAAAACAAAAAATGCTTCCAGAAAAATGTAAAGCCGTTGAACAAATTCAACAGAAAGCAAAAAAAAATCAAAAGCCAGTATATCAACATCGACGGAAAACACAGATCAACATGACACCCAAAATCAAAAGAAGACAGAAAGAGTAGGAACATCACGTGCAACAGAAACCACGGAGCAGCAAAACAGTCGATTACAAAAAGACAGGGAAAGAGCCAGAACACAGATTGGGCTGGGGAATATGGGGATAAATTACAGATACTGGAACAGGCCAGTTGCTATGGAGATGAGGCCTAGCAGCAAGGAGAAGGGCAGTGTATTCCCTCAGGAATCCAACCTCTGTATGTTAACAACTCTGAATACAGATTGGATTGGGGAATATGAAGAAAAGTTATGGGTACTGGAATAGGTTGGTTGCTATGGAGATGGGGCCGAGCAGCAAGGAGGAGGGCAGTGTATTCCCTCGGGAACCCAACCTCTGTACTTTAACAACTCTGAATAGAGATTATATTGGGAAATATGGGGAAGAGTTACAGGTACTGGAGAAGACAGTTTGTTGGGTTCATCAGAGGAAAATAAAATTCCAGGC
This sequence comes from Iguana delicatissima, assembly GCA_948472985.1. Classification (NCBI taxonomy): domain Eukaryota; kingdom Metazoa; phylum Chordata; class Lepidosauria; order Squamata; family Iguanidae; genus Iguana; species Iguana delicatissima. The sequence goes on from CAOKZL010001901.1 coordinate 243,545, forward strand.
AATGCTGTGTTAACACTCTAGTCTTCTTATATAAAGCATAAGTTATATTCTATCTATAGGCTGTGTATCAAGGAACATTTCCTCAACTGGCAGAAGAATCAAATCCTTTCTGCTTAGAAGTGAGCCATACTGAACTACCAATGCTTTGGACTGAGTATTTCCAGTTTCTCTACATCATGCTGATTGTTTTCACTTTCTGCTACTTAAGCATGGTTAATGTCCATGTCAAATCTAAAACAACTCCATCCAGAACAATTAAAACACAGCAAGCTGCAAGTTTGATGACGTGCCATATCATCTTTGATCAAATTTTAGTGTGTGACCTTTGAAAACCGGGCATTGGATAAAACAAATTCCAGAATATTTGATTTACCATATCACTTTTGCCAACACTTTATCATACCCGAAAGACGTGTTGATAGGTGGGATAGCTGTGATTCTCAGTGTCTTGTTGGGGTGGACATAAACCTAATCAGATACTGCGGATTTTTCCACACACCCTGGTGTGGACACATATACAGACACATGATTCAGTGGAAATTTCAAATCCTTCTTTTTAAGAGAAGATGGTCTTCCAGAATTATTTTCGCATATTTACTGTTCATTTATTTTTTTTGATTAGGTAAAGAAACATAATTGCAAAAATATTCTGAATAACATATGCATTGTCCATTTGTATTGTTACATGTTTAATGAATTGAATACGTTGCATTAATATCAAAATCAAAGAAAGGAGAGAAGAAAAAAAGATAAATAAGAAAAAGTAAAATAAAGAGAGTTAGAAAAGAGAAGAAAGAAAGAAAAGTATCAACTTCCTCTTGCCCTCAACCTTGGACTTCATTTACCCATATTTTTGCAAAACTCCCTGTTTACTTTTTGTCCTAAAAACAAAATTTTAGTGGTTGAAACCATTTGTCAGGCTGTTCTTACATAATTTCCAACTATCAACAAATAAACTTATTTCGTATTTTGTAAAGAGAATAACTGAACAAAGTATCATAATAATTATTTATCTCCATATGGAAAGTACATATGACATATAGTAATAATAATAAATAAAAAGCAATAAGAAGTAAATATAAAAATATCTTTTATACCACATTATTGATTGCAATACCCAATCTATTACTTATATATTTTGTTACTGGTTGATATTCTTCTTCTAATTTGTTAATCTATTTTTCATCTACGTAATCAGTAACTACATCGTACTCTTTCATTTCTGTTAATTTTAGTAGCTGTTGGCCGTTCCGCACTACACTCTTATAGCACGATTATTCCACTTTCAACATTCTATGGAATCCTGGAGTTTGTAGTTTAGGTCCCTAAACTGAAAACCCCAGGATTCCATATGATGTTGAAAGTGGAGTAATCACGCTATAAAAGTGTAGTGCGGAAATAGCCATTGATCTATGTCAGTTTTTTTGCTTTTCCAAAGCTTAGCAAAATTGATTCTTGCTATTAAGACCATATAAAGCAGTGGTTCTTAACCTGTGGGTCCCCAGATGTTCGTGGACTTCAGCTCCCAGAGGCCCCAGCCACTATGATCAATGCTCAGGGCTTCTGGGAGCTGAAGTCCATGAACATCTGGGGACCCACAGGTTGAGAACCACTGATATAAAGTAATATTCCTTCCTTGACTTTCCTCAGTGGACATTCCAAGTCTTTAATGTTTTTTGATAGTATGGTGGTGTCATGTGCATGTCTTGAACTGTTGATGTTTTGCCTCTAATTTCCACACCTCTTTCCTCCAAGCATATGATATGTTCAACGTACAAGTTATATAAGTAGGGTTGCCTGACCCCCTTGCCAATTGGAAACCATTCTGTTTCTCTCCATGCTGACCTAATGGCAGCCTCTTGTCCCAAGTACAGATTATGTATTAGGATAATCAATATTATGGCATATTAGTTTCTTTAAGAGCAGTGCATATTTTTTCATGATCTATGCAGTCAAGGGCTTTGCTATAATCTATAAAGGACAGACTGATTTTCTTTTGAGTTCTTTGGTGCACTCCATTAGCCAACATATATTAGAAATACAGTCCCTTGTGCCTCTACCTTTTTTGAACTTAGTGGGGAGAAAATACTCATTTTTTTTTTTTGGTTCTTTATGCAAGAATTAAATTAGTGAAAATTTATATTCCCATGTCTTGTTCTGAGTTCCTCCTATAATCACACCTTTGTTTTCATCGCAGGGCAATGAGTTTTACAGGCGTAGCACATAAGAGCATAGTACATAGTAACTGGCCAACTGATTCCATCATTTCAGTGTTGGGCTTGCATTACATCTGTACCATTCTGCTACCCTTATGTGAAACTTAAGGTTGTCATTTAAATCAAAAGAGAGTTGAACAGTCTTTGCAGTATTTTGGGAATCATTTTCTGAGTTTTCAAAGTGGGAAGTTTTTATTTTTATTTTAAACTTAGGATTATATTAAACCCCACTGAGCAATTTTGGTATATTCTTCTAAGATTTCCGGGGCTTCTTGAGGAACCTCTTAGTCTGTTTCCACTTTTGTTGTCTCTGTATTCCTTTTAGGCAAAATCTAAATCTGTTGGTCAGAGCTGTCTGGCAGTGGAATATGTTGCCTCAGGGTGTGGTGGAGTCTCCTTCTTTGGAGGTTTTTAAGCAGAGGCTGGATGGCCATCTGTTAGGAGTGCTTTGATGTGGGTTCCTGCATGGCAGGGGGGTTGGACTGGATGGCCCCTGTGGTCTCTTCTGACTCTATGATTCTATGATTCTAATGCTGACCTTTTGATGTGCTGAACTGCAGATGTGCAAAATCCGGGGGTGGCAAGTGGATTTGCCACCATGGTGACAGCACATGCACATGTAGCATCCAAAATGGGTTCCCTGTAAATATACCAATCCCCCTCCCCTGAATTACGTTGAATTACACTCTCCCTTGAAGAGAATTTCGACATTCTGCAACTGTTCTCTCTCTTCAAGGATAATTTTGTATAATAATAATAATAATTTTGTATAATTATATATATATATTATTTTATAGAATGTTACATAAGCAAAATTTCATTGGTGACTCTACTTCCATTTCTTCTTAATTCCATTTGGTTGTCCCTCATCAATAAGAATTAAACTCTTTGAACTTGAGCATGCGTTGGATAGCAAGTATCTGCAGCAGCAGCGAGTATGTTCTCCAGGAGAAGATTAATGATTAAATTCTAGCAAATAAACACCTCTCACCTTTCCAGGTGTGTGGGCTTCTTCCTTCCTTCCTTCCTTTCTGTCTTCCTTTCTGCCTGCCTGCCTGCCTGCCTGCCTGCCTGCCTGCCTGCCTGCCTGCCTGCCTTCCTTCCTTCCTTCCTTCCTTCCTTCCTTCCTTCCTTCCTCAGATAACGAAACTGAAAAAGAGAACATACCATTTAGGAGGTATACCTCCTCATTAGTGTTTGTTAGATTTTTTCTTCTAGCAAGCTCAGTTACTATTTCCTACATGTCTTTCACACTTTAGTGTTTAGACAACCCTTCTCTAAATGTAGAACTCTCCAGTTTAGCTGCTTGGCAGCCTGAGAGATGTACTGCTTTGACTTTGAACTGATAAAAAAAAACAACTACAGGATTGCTAAATTATTAATTAGTATTCATTTTGCTTTTAATTTGTAACTAAAATAATATCAGGAATGATTTTGAAAACTCAAATCACCATTAAATCCACACATTGAACTCTCTCTCTTATAGCCAGGTGTGCGATTCACTTTTCAACCCAGGCTCGGATCAGTCAGGTACCGTCCAAAAAAATCAACATGTTTAAAATGTTAAGATTTTGAGAACAACAACAAAAATATTAAATATTTATGCTAATTACAAACAACACATGCACATGAGATTGCTGTTACTGTCAGACAGTGCCATAATTTTAAAGCTAAGGCCTAAATCCCATTACAGTTCCCAGTTAGCGTAAAGCCATTGAATCAGTGGGTCTGATGTTTGCATGACGTTCAGGCACTGGTTCTAATTGGAACTGACAGTTGGATTTAGGCCTATTTTAAACTAGTTTTCTATAATACTCTTTTGCCAGGATAGCATACTTTGTTCCCTCTTGTGTTTTGTTTTCAACAACCCTGCAAGGAAGATCAAGCTGAGAATGTGTGGCAAGCACAGTATTGGTTACTGAGTTTTATGATTAAATTTCTGAAGTGAAATTTAAACCTGGTCAAATATTTCACCGACTTCTCAACGACCGTCGCTACTTCGTCTGATTGTATGCCTGGTTGGAAATGCCTGGAGTTATTGAAGATGGTCTGTGGAATTTGATGAGCAGGGATTGTGATGTGTAACCAGGGATTGTGATGTGATTCTGAAGGCAGAGACCAGTTGCGAGTCAGCATGATGCAGGAACTCCATCAGAATAACTCTGCAGAATTGCAGAGAAACATTAGTTGTCAAGGCAGGTGGGGGAATGGTGGAACTGTACATCACTCCGGGAATGGTGCTTGCTGTTGTGTAAGCTAGTCAAATGTGCACCTTATGCATCTGTCTAGTTATAGAAATGTAAAACCCCCAAAAGATTGCAGGCTGGCTCTGTAAATAAGGATATCAGTATGTGTTTTATTGCCCATAAGGAAAGCTGCCGTGTTGGACAAGAGCAGAATTAAATGGGTTCGCACAAAGTCTGTTCTACTTCTGCTCTCCTCTTACGAATCCTCTGTATAGAAGTGAAATCGAAAAGAATCTTATCAACTGTTCTATTCTGCTGCTTGAACAAACTAGGATTTGAAGTAGCTTTAGGCATCAGAGTCTTCCAGAATACATTATGAATCGCTTAGATACTGAACATCTCTTTTTGCCTCTCTCTCCATGGAAAAGAAAGCTCTTACGCTAGTCATATTCACTTGTCAGTAACATCTGCTGAAATTTGAGTTTTATGACATTACTAGCATATATACCTGATATTGCCTGGATGTTATTTTCTCATAGATAATACTTGTTAGAAATACCTGGGGAATTGGATGCAGTTGAATCATACAGATGTGAGATCCTGTGTCTCTAATTCCCCAAACTGGCTTGTCCAGTAGATCTAACTTTTCCTCATATTCCTCAATCAAATCTGTATTCAGAGTTATTAACATACAGAGGTTGGGTTTCTGAGGGAATACGCTGCCCTCCTCCTTGCTGCTAGGCCTTGTCTCCATAGGTCAGGCCCAAGAGCTCTCTGGCTAAGAATTCTAAAGGCCCCTCCCTAAACTGCAAACCCCAGGATTCTATGGAATCTTCTCAGGCATCCAGTCATATGCGGTTTTCTCACCTGACACGGGCAAACAAACTTTGACTTTTTTGTATTAGATGATTGCTTGGCGACTGAAATTTACATTGGCAGCTTACTGCTAAAGCTATATCTTGAATGGAAATCTCGTCTCCAGGAATATTTCATATAAGCCCAAAAGAGTTCCTTGTCCCATCCAGATTATGTAGTGAGTTGGGATACGCTTTCTCCTTCCTGTGTGAAAACTTACATGTATTTTTTTCATATTTTTGTATACAGTTTTACTGGTTTATACCTTCATATATTTTCTCATTGACTAATGTAAGTTTCTGAACTATTTTTTCCCCGACAAATACATTTCAGACAGATATATGTTTCAAAGTAAATTGTGGTTTTTTTGCTTATGTCTTCTTTAAAAAAATACACCACAAGCCTTGGGAACTCACGGATTTCTCAGGCAAGATGCTCCTCAATCTGTTGTTAGTTTCTGGAGATGTGACAAAGATGTTTTCCCAAAGAGACATAAACCAAAACAAATTTATTTTCCATTTCTAGTGTTAAGCAACCATTGTCAGGTTTTACACACTGTTATAATATGTAGCATTGCCGATCATTATTCTTTTGTGCTGCGTGGACAGTTCCATGCCATCGTTTTCACGCTGTGTAGTAGCATCCTTATATCTACTAAGATGCAATTCATAATGGTGGTGTGTTTGTGAAGGGGTGGAGATCCAATGTTGCTCCTAGTTAGGTGCACATGATAAAAGTCTGCACAGACCGCCCCTTAGGTAGTAGCAGTTCAAACAGTTGTTAGAGTATCTTATCCTAGCCCAGTTTCAGAACTCACAGAATGGATATTGTCGTCAGCGTCGTCGTCGTCGTCGTCAGCGTCATCATCATCACCACACTTTATTTATTTGTTTGTTTGTTTGTTTATTGACATCTCTGTACGTGGTACCTTACAAGTCAAAGAACAACAAAGCAGTTCCCTGCCCTCAGGCTTACAATCTAATTAAGAAATGACACAAAAGGAAATGGGGATGGCAGTGTGGGAGAGGATTAAGATCAGCAGATACTGCCTCTTCTTCTTTCCCTTCGAGACGAGGGCAGTGGCAGTTGGGATGGAGGAAGGGCCTTTTGTCTGTTTGTTGGTCTAGACATGATGGAGCTGGGTCTGTCTCTTCTTCTCTCCCTCCGAGGCCAGGGCAGTGGCAGTTGGGATGGAGAGGAGGCCTTTCATCTTTTCCTGGGCCTAGGCGTGATAGAGGTATAGTAATGCAATAGTAAAGATAAAGTGATAATGGAATGAGTTTGGGAGTTCCTATATATATATATATATATATATATATAAATTTTGATAAGAAATTGTGGTAGGGAGCATGTCATCTTCAAAGGTATCATCCACTCTGTTCTTTCCTGCTTCAAACTTCCTAAGTAGCTAGAGAGAACTTCTAAAGGCAAAGCTTATGCTAAACCCGTTGAAGTTCTCAAATCATACAGCTTCTTTAAAATAGAAAGGAATGTGTAAATTTAGCAGGGAGCTTTGCCCGAGGCTTGAGAGATATTCCTCAGGCAAGAGAGTCAAGAAAGCACTTAACAATTTCACATGGGAAAATAGGTACAAAGTATAAATTTGCACACTTATTGCTCTGGGAAAATAGTGTATATATGCATGCTTATTCTTCTCCTACCCTGATGAAGAAGTAAAGCATAGCTAGGGGTTGAGATGAGTCCAAGAATGCTATTCCCTTGATATAGCAGAAATAGAGAAGGAACAGAGGAAACACTCCTGCCCTAATTAGTTCAGTTTCTGAAGAGTAACATATAAGGAATATTGCATGTGCAGAAACTTCTTCTCTTGAGCCACCTCTGTCCATGAGAGAAGGGTTGTGAATTGTTGCTGTTTTTGTTCTCAGACAAAAGAAAAAAAAATCCCCTGCTGAGTGAAATTGTAGTTATTTTGCACATTTTTGTTGTCAGGTTTTACATTCTCAGATGAATGTATCAAGCCTTTGGCCCATACCGAATGATGTTGCCATCCCGGCACAGGGACGTGTTGCTCCCAGTCAGGGATGCATGCTTTCACACAACATTGTTGTTAACCAGGTGCTGTCATGTCCCCGTATACCATTATCAGAAAAAAAAAATATGATAATGGCCTCCTTTCCTGTGATGATCCTGTTGGCTGTGGTGCTATCAAGCACTTCCTTCCAAAGTAAAGTGCAGGAAAAGGTGGCTGTACTGCAGAAGGGAGAAGATAAAATGTCCATAATGCTATCCATCCGCCGGCAGATGACCACATGGGGTGGGGAGCGTTCAGGTGCTAATCAGATCCTGGCAGTGGCAATGCTGGGATCCAGCCAGGACGTAGCACGATTGGGCCGTAGTGCGGAAAGGGCCTTTGTCTCATTTTTCATGACTTTCAGTGGATGCTTGTAGTGACATGGGTATGCTGGAGGAGGGATAACACAGTGATAGTAAATATTTGAAGGCCTGTTTTAAAAAAATGAAAGAAATAAGAATGTATATTTTTCTTATTCCCCCTCCTCGGAACCTCGTTTTCCAGAAAAATTGGATTATGGAACTTTTTGTTTTGGAATGTTGAAAAATTTAGGTCAAGGTATTCATACATTTTGTTATTAAGTGCCATCAAGTTGGCTACCTCCAAGACACCCTGTTATTAACAGCCTCGAAATTATTTCTAAGAAAAAATTATGAAGCAGGAAGTCTTCTGTGGAAGAGTTTTGTAAAATAACACATCTTTGCAATTTCTGCTCATGGTTTTCTTTTATCAGTCCTCCTTGTGAGAATGAGTACTTTATATTTGCTTGGTACTGTGACGACTATAGGAGACAAAATAATTTTCTCAGTTTTTCCAGAGTGTTTGGTTTCTTCTGTTATTACTGGAGTTTTGTTTGCTCCTCATGAACTGGCAGAAGCAAACGTGTTCCTTATAATTCAGGTGTTCTTTACAGTTTAGGACCTTGTGATTCCAATTGTACAGGGATGGAGGAGATGAAGTTTGAAGAATTAAATTCAATTTGTGGTTATTTTCTTGACAAACTGTACTGTTAATATGCCAAAAATGATTTTTATGCCAAACCAAATTATGCATAATATATTTTGTGTTCCTAAAGTAAGAACTTGATTTTCAACTTGTAAAAGGTGCTAATACTATACTTTTCAATAATTTTGGAAATTTTAGGTTTTTTTCCTTTAAAAAAACAGAGGGGAAAAAATTGCCCCCCGCCATGGCTTCAGAATTGCAAGATAACTTTACATTTTGAAGTGTAAGTACTTTTAAGGGCATTATGCAAGGACATGCCCTGTGCCTTCTTGTGCAACAGTTCCACCCAGCTTCCCAGCAGGAGCCAGATATTGCTAGATGTAGTTCCGTTCTGCCTCATAGCCACTGAAGCTGTTCTGGAAGCATTTTGTCATACTGCTGGAAACTATTGCTCTCTCAAATCTCCTTTTAAGTATGCTGATGGAACTTCACGTTCCACCAGTATTAAGCAAGATTTTGGTTTGAGGCTGTGACAGCGTAAGAAGACATCCTGCCAAGAAATCGCCAGCCGTACCAGAGTTTTCACCTCTGGTACAAGAACGAGGCAAAGGGCACTTTGGTTTTCATCAAGGTTTCTGTGATTTGAACAAAAGGGTCTCTGGGCAAAATTACCTTTTGTCCTGTGAACAAACGTATACCTCATAGAAAGACCAGAAGGACTGGCATATTGACCCCAAAGATGCAAACTTTCCATCCGATGCATTTTCAAAAGAAAGCCCAGAAATTTGGTTTTCCACAAATGGGTCTTGCAAATGTGAAAACTCTTTCAACTGCCATCAAGGAGATGAAAAAAAAAAAAGTGATTTCTCATTACTTTAACCAAAAACACAATAGGCAAGGATAAGTGAGACCCCACCTTTCTCCTCAAAAATGATACTCATTGTGTGTGCTCCTTTCTTTGAATTGATTACAGTTGACGGTTTTATATTTATTTCATTAAAAAAAAAACTTGAAGGTGTATGAGATGGCAGAAATAACTAAAAAATAAAAGGGATGGGGAACTTCCGGCCCTTCAGATTTTTTGGACTGCAACTCCCAATCTTTTTCTCAAAGATGTCTGGGCTGGATAAGGTTGCTGGGAGATGAAACCCATCACAGTTTGCCCATCCTTGCTATGAGATGAGTATTAGAAGGATAAAATTGTAAGATAAATTATACCCAAGTTTTAACTTCTCATAAACTTTGGCTCTTGTGACTGAGCAGAAAAGATTAAAAAAAAAAGGCAAGTGGGTTTTAGAATCATTTGTTTGGTGAATATAAAATGATTTATTTCCTTGCTGCTTGAAAGCAAAGCATGCAGCTTGATAGCAACACAGATACTCAAGGTAAATGTTGTTTTAGATACAGTTCAGCAGACTGCATTGCCATGCCTTTTGTTTGCAGGTATGGCTAATGTATTTTATCAAGAAAAAATTCAAAATACAGTTTGCATATGCATGCAGTTATTTTGACTGACATTAGAAAGCCAGGGTGATGGTGGTGAATGATACCTTTGAATTAATTTCTTGAGGTAATTCATTAACATTAAGAGTAAACATTAAGAGTAAAGAAAACATTAAGAGTAAAACCACTTTGTCTCCAACATAAACATACCAAAAGAGCAGCAACAAAAGTATTGTATCAAACAGTAGCTCAATATCAGATTTTTATCATGCTGGGACAGCAAGCTCAATGGAAATTTATTTTTCTGCTGGCCTTCTGAGAAAAAATAATCTATATATCCATCTCCTGCGTACACCAAGTGAAAAGATAATCAGAAACGAGTTGTCCATTTAAATTACTGTTGAGATCTGCACAGTAGTCAAGGGATTCTCTCCCCAGGTGTCTTGGAATTGCAAACCATGAGCCAGCAAGTCAGGCATCTGAATGGCAGCCCAATTTGCCTTTTGGCTTCAAAATGTTTTAGTCAGTTATCCTCCCCCGCCTTTCTTAAAGGTGAAATAAAACTGTCCTACATTGTGTTTTGTATAGTGAGTAAATTTACAGTTATGCAATTGCATAATAGTTAAGCTTCACCACACTTCTACTAAATACCAACATTGTGGAACCAACTACCTGCCATTGTACTGTGTAGTAATCCTAGTGAAGAAAATGGTACATTGAAGGCATCAGTAAATCATTGTACACATCCAAGAATGCATTGCTACATGGCTGGTATTCTTGTGGTTAGTGTATATATTATATCATATAGTCCATGATATAATTGGCAATGAATGTTATTTAACTGGCATGGAACCATACACTGTTATGACTGAAAAGCCATGCTAGCAAAGAGGACTGGCTGAACTCGTGCAAAAGTAGGTCAAATGGGACTTCAGGGCATGAACAGGTCATAAGTTCAAGGGGTCAGTCAGGAAGCTCTGATGTTGATGTGCTTGCAATAATCCCTCGATTGTCGGGAGATTGATTTACAGCACCTAGCACAAAATCCTCCCTGGAACCGCTGCGCTCTGAACAAAACGAGTCCCAGAGGCAAGCATTAAACATACAGCAGAGTATCAAAATAGCAACAAGTGTGAGCAGCAGCAGAGTGTAACTTACAGCATCAGCTCTGACCCCACTCTACCCACTGGTTAGTAACTCTAACACACAGAATTGTCATCCAAAAATACCTGGAGGCTTTTAATCTTCAAGTTCCGATATATGCACATCTGTACAGTCAGGTTACGCTGATCCTCAGTCATAGGTTCAGCATCACAGACACATCAGGCAGAGGTTCGGTGTCATAGAGTCAGTGAGAGTCAGAGAAAGAACCAGTCTGAGCTCCCCTCTTTTATACTCAGCTGCTGATGGATCATCTGCTAGGGACAATGGCTGATACAACCCTTTGCCATGATTTCACATTACCATGGCTCAGCCTTACTGTACCCTAGGGATTGCATCATGACTTGCCAAATCATTCCCCAGGTGTATCCCACATACTCATCAAAAGTACTTTTAACTGGGGCAGATGTCACAGTATTTCTATCCAACATCAATGATTCAGCCTTCAAATACAACATCACACATAATTGTCTCAGTAAAGCAACCAATGGTCATCAACCTATACACCCTTCCTGCTGAAATTCTTCTTTGTTTCCTCACCTGCACAGACATTAAGAAGCTATCATGACTCCCATCAGACCTTTGTCACCTAATGCTAAGTCCTTTAGCCCATTCTGGGACCCATTGTTTGCTCTGCCAGAGAGCCCTTAACAACTTCCCCTTCAGGGCAGAAAAGGGATATTTAAATCCTGGCTCCAAGCCAGACAGTCCCTAGTACACTGGACATGGGCTGTCACTCTGCTCCTCAGATTCTCATCTTGTGCTCTCTCAGACACCTAGTTTGAGCCACATCACCTCTTCTCTTCAGGATAAATATTTCCCAATTCATCCTAACTCCTCACTGTCCAATTTTCCTTCCTTTCCTTCAATTAGCCTTGTATGATTTTGAGACTACTTGAATCTTGTGTGTGTTTATGATTTTGCCCCAAAAAAAGTTCTTCTAATCTCCAAGTGGTGTCCATGCATACACAGGTGATAAGATCCAGGAATTTACTCTATGTTTCTCAGGCCTCCCTTTTGAGCTGATAATTCCCCATCTTTTCCTGGAGGCTTTGGCATTGCGAGTGGACCCCAAGTCACCAACCATTTAGGGTAACTTCAGTTCCAAGTAGAATAAATCCATTGCAGCGAATTGTTGAATGGTGAATCAGCACATAGGTAAATCCAGTTGGTTCAGTGGCTGGCCCAATAGGTTTTAGGCCTAAGTGAAATGCTTATGCTTTTTGAACTCTGCTTATGCAGCTGTGAACTGAATTATGTCTGTTCCACAGTGGCCACAGCACAGCACATATGCTAGGAAATTAAAAACCTCGCAAGTATAGGACCCCAAAAGGATTCTGACTATAGTCTTAATATAGTTGAGCTTTTCCAAACCACACTTTTGTTCCTGCCCTATCCTTTTGTTTATATTGATTTGTGAACTGGAAATGTTTCTTTTAACATGGTGTTGTAATTTAGTGAGGCGCTAATGCTCTTTGCGATTAGGAATGTCAAGCAGGACATCATTCAGACTTAGCTGGATGAGACTTGGTTCCAGATACTCTTACGGAGTTTGCAGTTTAGAGAGGAGCACTTAGAATTCTCAGCCACCGAGTACTTTGGCCTCGACAAACTATAAATCCCAGAATTCCACAGGATGTTGAAAGTGGAATAATATCACTATAACAGTGTAGTACATAAATGGCCTTTGTTTCCAAATTAAAATATCTGTATGAGATTTACTTATAAAGACAGTCAGCTTTTAGAACCTTTGGGACTAGGAAGATTTTCTTTTGCTGTGCTGTAATCTGAATGGAAATCCACAGATGAATGCATAAAATGAGTAATGACATTGCAGCATGTGGTGTTTTGTGCTATGTCATATAAATAGTACTTGCCTATGTATTGTAGCCTTATCAGCTTTGGTACAAAGCTGGGCTTCAGCTTATTACAGTGGCCTCATCTCTTGATGCAGGAATGCTACACGTATTAGTCTAGTTTATTCTAATTACCTGGAATTGTGCTGGTATAAATGGCTTGGGAATTCTTCCTTTTTAAATATTTATTTATTTATTTGTGACAGTCCCCTCTCTCCCTAAGTGTGGTTGTTGTTTTCTTTGCAGTGACTTAAGCTAATCTTTTGTTTGTTTGTCTTAATGTTAGTGGATTTAAAGTTGGATTGAATCTATGCCCTATGCTTAATCCCCTGAAACCCAAGACATCTAGGGGACAGTTGGGGTAATATTTTCTCACCATGAGGACAAAGCGAGCTGCATAAATAGAAACCTCATCTTCATGATTAAGTGGTTTCTTTTTCTTTTCTTTTTTTTACATAGGTACTATATAGCAATAGCAATATAATGTGTATTTCTATACTGCTTATCAGTTAAGTGCTCTCTAAGCGGTTTACAATGTGTTAGCTAATTGCCCCCAACAAGCTGGCTAGTCATTTTATCAACCTGCGGAAGGATGGAAGGCTGAGTCAACCTGGAGTCCAGCAGGATCGAACTCACAATCTTGTGGCTGCAGTACCGGCATTTAACCACTGCACCAACAGAGATGAAATATACCCATCATATATACACCTTTGTCTTTTAGTGGTTATACAGATTGATCTGAACATTATAGTACAGCTCATGATTTAAATATTGACAGGGTGGTGTGTGTATGTGTGTTGGAGATATGGGATCACAACCATGATATTCCCCCCTTTCTTCTGTTTCTAAGTAGTGCTGAGCTGAAGTGTCATGTCCATTAATATTCTTGCAATGGGTTGAATTCCTACAAATATTTTGGGAGAGTGTTCTTTGGAGATGATACAGCTAAAAGTATCTGCCACCCAGTCTTTCAGAACTTTTTTTAAAAAATGGCTTTCCTGTGGCTTCAAAGAGTAGTTTGACTGTCCTGAACACCCTGGTGGTATTTTGGGGACACACACCACAATGCCAATATTTAGATCATGAGCTGTACCTCGATAAGATTGATCATACATGATGACATAATATTGTTATCAGGGATATTTTTCAGAAGACTGTGGGAAGGAGACTGGCTGTGCTGGCCTGGAAGTGGCAACGTGTAACAGATTGTTATTATTACAATGGGCTATCAACTGTTGTGAGGTTTGGATGGAGAATTCCTATGAAAGTGGAAAAACTGCAGATATCTGTACCCCTCCCCAAACATTCATGTGAAGAGGAGAAGGAGGTGAATGAGGATGACACTGAAGGAGACAATAGCTCCATCCATTAATACCTTTGCCACATTGGCACCAGGACACCTCAGCCTCACAGCAAGCCTCTCTCCAGAGACTGGCCTCTGTCTGTCTACAAGCCTTCACCTAGAAAAGGCTGAGATCCTAATAGGGCTTGGTTTCCATGTGCACAAGTCTCCTCCCCCTTCATAGTCCATATTGACTTCCACAGTCCGTTTTTTGAACTGTTCATTTAGAACAGTGGTTCTCAACCTGTGGGTCCCCAGATGTTCGTGGACTTCAGCTCCCAGAAGCCCCAGCCATTATGGTCAATGCTCAGGGCTTCTGGGAGCTGAAGTCCACAAACATCTGGGGACCCACAGGTTGAGAACCACTGGTTTAGAATCTAAGCAGGCCCAGCTCTTGTTAGTACTTGGATGGGAGACCCCCAGTGACTACCAGCTACCATAGGCAATATTACAGAGAAAGGAACTGGCAAAACCACCTCTGAATACTCTTTGCCTAAGAAAACCTTGTGAAATTCATGGTGTCATTGTAAGTTGACAGGTGATTTGAAGGTGCATGTGCGCACACACACACAGAGAACTGTTTCTAATTATTGAATACTGTGTTTCTGTGTAGCTGATTGGCCTTTGTTAGCAAAATGCCTGTGTGTGTATCAGGAAGAGAGAATCCTGTATGTTGGAGGGACATATTCCATGTAAATATATTGCACCTCAGTATGAGTGGCAGAGAGGCTTTAGAGAGAATAGACATGATAAACCACTCACTTATTCTTGAAAAGATTAAGTATTCTAAGAATGTGTTTACACTGCAAAACTATATCAGTTGGATACCACTTTAACTGCTATGTCTCCTTCCTGTGGAATCTTAGGACATGGAATTTGTTTTGATACTTCAAATTCTCTGCCAGAGAGCTCTAATTTTGTAGTTCATTGCACTGGAAATTTAGAGAATTCTCACAAAACTGTCAATATCATAATTCCATAGGATGCAGCCATAGCAGTTAAAGTGATATCAAATTGCTGTAACCGTGCAATGTGGAGACACCCTAAGACAACACTAAAAAGAGAAATAATCCATCTTTTTTCTGGTGCCCTTGCTTGTCTGTCTGAAGCAATCGGGTTTTGCCTTCCTCCCACAGTTCTGCTTTTCCTTATTCTCTAAGATGAGATGGGAACCACAGAGAACTAAGCCATTCCCAGCGTTCATAGTTTACCAGTTCCAACCTGGATAGTTTGCTAGTCCCAATATGCGTGGTCCCAACCCTTCATTTGTATAGTGTGCATAATTTCTGTTTCTTGATCACATTAGAGCAGGATGCATAACCTTTTTTTTACTGCAAGTATTGTATCTTGTATTGGCAGGGGTACATGCACGTTCATAAATGCACACACATAAAGTAATTCCAGTTTGATTCTAAAGTATTAAGAACCCTCCCAGCATACACATATAGTACTTAGAGCTTGGTTCTTAACTGTTACAGAATCCAGCAGTGGTCCTTAGTTTCTATCTAACTACAACTATTTTTTTGTTAGTATTATTTCAGTATTATTCATTATTAGCCAAAGTGGATCCACACATGATTATAAGGCAGGGCCCAGAAATTGAACAAGAAATTTCACAAAGCATGCTTGAAGTAATCTCTCCCCCCTCCCCAAGTGAGTCTTTGCCTCTGTAATAAAGATGAGACATCAGCAAACGTAGGCTAACTAGGGTCATTCACATTTCTGTCAGCTTCTGTACCAAGAACGATTTGTCATACAAGGATGCATAAATACTCGATATCAATCTTGGGTAAGCATCAGGCTCAGTGGGTTTAAGTAGCTAACGTGTGTCACACTTTCTGCATTTTTTCCCCTAAAGCAAGATTTCGTCATGTTGTGCCACCAGCATGCATGGAAGGCTTACATTCCTTCTGCCATTCTGGCCTAAGCAAAGTGCAGGCAGTGTTTTATTCTTTATCTTGCTCCTCACTGCCTGATAGCTCTCCAGCCCAGAGTGAGCACCATTCCAGCAGACAGTGAAAGAAAATTAATTGCCTTACCTTTTCACTCTCAGAATCAAGATGGTCTGGGAGCAGAAGCAGTTTGGAGAAAAACTAGCCACTAACTTATATAAGAATGGATATTTTTTTTTCAAACAAGAGGATGTCTTTGTTCATGTATAACCTTTCTTAGGTCTGCATGACACTGGTGGCTGTAGTGAAAACCAAATGCACAGGAAATTTACAGTTTTATTTCTTCTCCTTTCTTCACTTTTTCATGGTTTTTAATCCTTTTCTTCTCCATCTTTTTTACTCCCCTTGTCGAACCAGCATGATATAGTGGTTTGAGCCACTGGATCACCTTGGGCAAGTCTCACTCTCTCAGCCTCAGAGAGTGGCAAAGGCAATCCCTCTCTGAACAAATCATAGAATCATAGACTTGGAAGAGACCACAATGGCCATGGAGACCAACCTCGTGCCATGCAGGAACACACACTTGAAGCAACCCCAGCAAATGGCCATCCAGCCTCTGTTTAAAAACCTCCAAAGAAAGTGACTCCACCATGCTCTGAAGCAGCATATTCCACTGTTGAATGGCTCTTACCATCAGGAAGTTCTTCCTGATGTGTAGATAAAATCCCTTTTCCTGTAGTTTACCCATAATAGGTTTGCCTTAGGGTTGCCGTAAGTTGGAAATGACGTGAAGGCGCACAACAGCAGCTCCCTACTTTAGTCTCGTCTTGGCTTTCTCTCTGTTCCCATTTCTCTTTTAATCTTGAGAAATTCCCAAAAGCCACTGAGGCAGGAACTGGAACTGAAGTGGAGAAGAAGACCAAGATCCTATTTGAAGCAGTCAGAATATACATTTGTTTGTTTGTTTGTTTTCCCAGCCAAGGAAATAAGGTGGCTTACAACAATTTAAAACAAAGTTCAATAAAATTTTATATTGCAAAAGTTAAAAATAATTAAACAAACAATTCTGCTGAAAAGTGCATAGCTGAAACAATTTAAAGCACATATAAAATGTAATTTAAAAAGATAAAGAGCACACCATGCCACACTGAGCATACCATTCTGCTGCATGCTAATGTAGGCTTATACTGGATTTCTGAAATAATAACAGCTGGTTATATCCCTGCAGCTGTGCAGTGACAGGTGGACAACACCTGGGTGAGCTTCTGTGGGTAGTCAGTGTCCATTTGGAAGTGATAGATGGAGTTGTGCCTGAATGCTATCCAGCTGTCATTAAGCAGCTGAAGAAAAGTTATGTGGGAGGAAGCACTGGATGCCTCCTTGGGCAGGGCATAGAAAAGTAAATACAGTGGGCCATCCTTAGCTGGGGTTTCCAGATGTGTGAATTTGAGCAACAGCGACTGTATCACGTCCTATACCTCAACTGGCAGCGATGTGCATGCGGATGTGTCTGCACACACATCACTGCCATTTAGTATTATGGCACTTGAGCATTCACATTTTTTTTTCTTTTATGCAGGGTTCCCTGGAATGGAACCCCTGTAGATATGAAGGGTACACTGTATATTAGTGTATGAAGGAGATTCCTGCTGAAATTGGAAGTTTTAGGGATGTCCCTGTGCTACAAATTGATGGCTCCCAAAGAATATTTTTTTAAAAAAATGGAATTGTGTTACATGTATTTGTATGCAATCTGCATTTGTCCTCTTCCGCTTGCTTTACCAAATCCATAATTACTGAAGTGGGGAGCAGTTTGAAATAAGGGACTGTTGCATCAGGATTTTCTCCTGCTGCTCTGTGTCTCCGCTGAGGTTCCCAGTGGCCTAGTTGGAAGGGAGGAGTACATACCTGAAGTCTCCCATAAATGAAGATGTGATTGTTCAGAATGTACAAGAAGAAGTCAGCGTTTCAAGCAGAGGATATAATACCTGCAGTTTTGTCATGTAGGATAAGTGATAAGAGAGGTGCCAGCCCTTAGGCAAAGCTTTAGAAAATGATCACCTGCTGAGGCCAAAAGGGAAAAAAAATCCAAATAATGTCTAGTTTTATATTGCTGGAATCATAATGGAGGTTTTATTCTTCCGTAGGAAGCTTCCAGTATTAGCCATTGTTGGAAACACAATAGGCAAACTGTTGCAAAAGGAATTTTTTTCTTCCTTCCTTCTTTCCTTTTTTATTTTTGAAAGTAAGTCCATTCTTATTTTCTTAGGATCAGAGGGTGGGTCACAAAAACCATTGTGTGTGAAATAGGAAGCAATTATGTCTGAAGAGCTTATAAATGTCTTAATCCTTTTGGAAGCAGATATACCAAAGCTTGAACCAAGATGTCTTTGTACCACCTCACTCTTTTCTTCTACAGGTTTAGCAGACAAGCTGTCAACGTCCCAGGATGCCCTGGACTCCATTCTAATTTACAGAAGCTGTTAGCAAGGATTTAGTAAAGCAAAGAGATGTTTCTGGACTAGAGATGGATGAATGAGTCTCTTTCAGATGCGTGTCACTTTTCTGTGTCTCCATCAATCCACAAAATGGTCTCATTCCTTTTCTTTTGTTACTCTTCAAAATCTACCTTCCCACAAAGAATTTGCACTTCAGCGTGTGTTTAAAAACATCTCTTGATGTGTATTTTTCTCTCTCTCAGTAATAAATATTTTTTTTAAAAAATGCTTTACAAACCATATCCCAGAATTCAATGAAGTCTGAAATCCAGATATATGAGTTTAATGTGTACATTAAGATCAGATGTGTAAAATAGGAAAATTAATGTGTAAATTTTCAAACACTGAATTCCTCAAACTTACATGCTCTTTGCTGGGAATATGCTCATGTTTTTTTCTTTAGACTAGGCCTTTAAATAAGGAGAAAGGAAGTAGTAGCCTCATCCTCTTCCTTTACTATTATTTTCTAGTCGTATGCCATACAGTTTTTAATGTTGGCTGGAATCTTGTATTGGCTACTTAGTTAAGTATACTTAACTACTTAACCTCTCCGGGCCTATTTCCCCCCCTCCCTGCATCTGACAGAAAGTTCTTTATCCAGACTCTAATTACCAGCATATTCATGATTGCTACTTAGTCATGATTGTAACACTATAGCCACAGTTGTCCTCCAGAATTTACTTTACCGAGCATCAGTTGCAAGGGGAGAAGGAGGTCCGTTCTCCCAATGATTGGAGCATGGGTCAGTGATGTTTTCGTAAGTTTTAAGGGACTGAGCCAAGGACGATTGACCGTGTTCTGCCAGGATATACTTAACTAAGTAGGTGATACAGGATTCTGACTATTATCATTATCATCCATAGCTTGAAGTAATTATCTCCCTTTGGCAACACAGTCCCCTATTCTCACCCAATACGTTCTCACTCTTTGTAGTGAGAACTTTGTAGTGTACGGGGGAGAGAGAGAGAGAATGTAATATATTTAAGTTACAACTTTTTAACTTTTAACCTCAACTTTTATGATGTTTTGGGGCTCAGAACCCTTGCGATAGTCAAAAAGATATGAACAACTCCCCCATGCCCAAGTGAACACTTCCCCTTCCATTCCCTTCTAGGGCTGCCCCTTCCATTCCCATCCCTTTTGCCTGCATATGTGTGCCTTCCTTCCAGGCTCCCGGGCAAAAGGCAAGCAAATAGGAGAGGGCAGTGCCACACACAAAGAAAGCATGGGCATGCCTCCTCCCATTCCTCCCCATTCTCTTACCTTTTGCCCAGCGTGTGGAAGGAAGGCATGTGTGCCCAGGCAAAAAGCAAGATAATGGGAGGAAGAGTTGGGAAGGCATTGCACACCTTCCTTCTCAGTGTGTGTGGCTCCTTCTCTCATTCACTTGACTTTTGCTCAGGCACAAGGCAGGAAGGCACAGTGTGCCCAGGCAAAAGGCGAGCAAATGGGAGAGGGAGAATGGTGGGGGGAGACAAGTGGGCACCTCCAAAATAATCAGATTCACTAAGCTCAAATCCATGAATGTGCATGGGAGACTGTACTCATTTCTAACAGCCTGTGGCTTGAATCCTATTGGTTAGTCCTGGTTAGAGTAGAACCATTGAAGCAGTTGCTGAATGATGAATCCACATTTAGGTAAATCATTTGATTCAGTGGGCCTACTCTAAATGGGACTTATCATAAGTCTTACTTCATTAATTTTGGAGAGGGAAGGTTGGCAGTTACTTGATGAGATGACCAGAGGATTTCTGATTTCATTGCGGTTTTTAAACTTTTAAATGAGTTTCTTGACGCTTTTCCCCACCCAAAAAAAAAAACTAATACATCCTTCCGCATGACAGAACTAACCAATTTCCTGTGCTAGGTTGCATTGGAAGAAGCAACAAGGTCCTCCAACATGATTTTCTGGAGAATAGAGGTGCTGAGTCGTATCAAAGGAGCCTGTTGCTTCCTTTGACATGACTCACAAGAGAAAGTATAACTTGCATCAAAGGATACAAGTACAAGTTCATGGGAAGGGGAGGGAAGCAATGAGATCTGCAACACAGGAGCACTGTTTTAAAAAATGTTCAAAAGTAGATAGGGAAAAAAAAACCTTCTCGCTACTTCATAAGGTAAGCAGCAGCCTCTCACATCCTCCTGGTAGAAATCCTGTGTTAAATATGGTATACCGTTGTGATAATGGGGGCTTCCCATTATCTAGGCTTATCAAAGGGAGATACTTCCCTCTTCAGGTAAACCAAGGGTTAATGAGATGTTAGGATTACATCAAGGGTCACAGGGTGAGAGTTGACCAACCAAAAAGAAAGGGTCAGCATCACAGGTCACAAGGTGAGAATTGACCAACCAAAAAGGAAAGAGGCGGGCATCTTGGAGAGGCTTCCAGATCCTTCCAAGGAGGAAAATAAAACTTCTGAGAGGTCATGTGGCCAGAGAGAGAGACACACACAGAGATGAGATCTATGCCAGTCGTAGGCAGGCAGGCATGCCTGGCCTCCTGGCTTCTTTCTTCTAAGAACATCTGTGAGTACTAGAATAAAGTAGTTAGCCGCATTAGGGCTGTTTATTATTTTGGGAAATTGGCTGATCTTAAGAATGTATCTGTGCTGTTATATCTGTTTTGTAAATTCTTGTAACTAAGTGTACCTGGGAGAGGGGGTCTCCCAAGTATGATATTGTTTATTTGCATGCCTTGATTAAAACACTTTTATAAACCTCCATTTCTCTCCATTTCCACGCCAGGGTTGGCACACGCTACATAGGACCTCTCACTCAGGGCAAGGGGGAGGTAGAAGTTCCTTACACTTAGGGATTAGGCAGAGTTCCTCCTGTTCTGTCTAAGTAATTCATAATTCAGGGGGGTGGTGGCAGCAGCATATGAACTGGGAGATTGCCAGTGTTCCATGCGTGGAAGTCAGCTTTGGAAGGCTGGCAAGAACCCTAGTAAAAACACTGGGAGGGAATTTCCAGTCTTGCAAGGCTAGAAGTCTCTTAAGAGACTGGAAATAAACCTACAGTGTCACAACCGTAGGCCTTGAAAGCATCATTGTTGCATTTTTCTCTTAACCAATGATGTTGCCTCTTCCTCATAATTTATCACACCAGTCAGCACGGTGTAGAGAGCCAGCATTGTTTACTGGTTTGAGTGTTGGGCTACGACCCTAGAGACCAGGATTTGATTGCCCTCTCAGCCATGGAAACCCACTGAGTGTGTCACATTTAGCCCCAGAAAACTCTTCAGTAGGTTTGCCTTAGGGTTGACATAAGCCAGAAACAACTTGAAGGCACATGATAATAATATTATTATTACTGTAATGAGTTACTTCTAGGCTGGTGCCTATCATATTTCTAGCTGCTAGTACAACTGAGTTTTTAATCTCATCTCAGGTGTGTCTCCATCTTTGTTACTCTTTGTACTGTATCAAAATGCACCAGCTCCTTATCTCCTTCCACCTGATTCTTGAGAATGCAATAATCCTGGGTGGGTATTTTTAGCACAAAAGAAGAGAAGATGCATGACACAAATCAGATAACTTCTGTATCGACCGTAAAAGATCCTTTGGGCCACTCGCTTTGCTCTGTGCTTGTTAAACTGCCATGTCTCGAAACAGATGTGACTTCACCCTAGGGGAAAAGTGACAATAATTTGTGCACTGAATGTTTTAGAAGGCTTCAAGTTTAAAAGGTTTATCCTTAGCTAGTATATCAAATAATAGCCTATCAGTGTCTTTTTTTTTTTTTTTTTATGAGTCTCCTTATGAAAGGCTATATTTTCAGTCCACATCTTTGCCTGTTGGGGTAAACTTCAGAAGAAGTATTCTGGAAACTTTTAGTATCTTGGTTGGTGTCTTGCCCTATAGTTGAAGAGTTAATGTGTTCTAGATAACATGAAAAAATTGAAAGAAACTGCCTTGTTCAGTGATGTTTGAACTGAACCATGATGCCTCAGAAACCCAAGCAAATTATGAATAATGAAGTATAGAAATAATTAAGGTGTGAGTGTGTTGAAAGTACATTTTACCTCAATATTTGCTTTTTTAAAAAAATTTCTAAGTAAAAACACCTGTGCAGGAGTGTGTGACAGATCCCTTTATCCAGGCTACTTCTAAAACTCTAACCACTAGGAAAACCTTCTGCTCACCCTGTCCTTGATTTCTCAATCACTCCCTTGCTGGAATGGGTGGCTGGGTCTTAGGGTGACCCCTGAAGTGTGGACCTGTGGCTGTCTTGCTGTGTGGGTTCTTTAGTTTTATTATGTGTGGCTTGACTCCGGTTTAGTCTCATGGAAAGCCAGAGCCAGATCTAAAATCAAAGATAGGAATATGTCTGTTGAAGCCAGTGGAGGAATATAATGTTTACATATGTGTGTGTGCACACACATACACATACACATACACATACATATATATACAGTGGGCCCTTGGTATCTACCAGGCTTTGGTTCCAAGTGTCCCCCATGGGTACCAAAATTTGCGGATGCTCAATTTCCTTTATTTGTGTAGGAAAATAGTATCCCTTATATAAAATGGCAAAATCAAAGTTTGCTTTTTTGGATTTTTTAAAGATA
The DNA here is from genome assembly GCA_948472985.1 of Iguana delicatissima. Taxonomy (NCBI): domain Eukaryota; kingdom Metazoa; phylum Chordata; class Lepidosauria; order Squamata; family Iguanidae; genus Iguana; species Iguana delicatissima. The sequence goes on from CAOKZL010001901.1 coordinate 266,541, forward strand.
TTTTTGAGTTCTGGTTGGTTGAATCTATGGATACAGAATCCATGGATATGGAGACCTGACTGTGTATGTATGTATGTATGTATATGTATGTGTATGTGCATGTATATGTGTATGTGTGTGTGTATGTATATATATATATATATATATATATGACAACCAGCATGGTATAGTGGTTTGAACATTGGATTATGACTCTGGAGAGCAGGGTTTGATTCCCCACTTGGCCATGGGGCTGGCAAACAATAGAGGAGAAGAAGAGGGGAAGGAATTGTAACCCATTTTACCTTACAGGCTCTAAGGCAAGCCTATAATTGGGTTTTCTAAGGCTGTGAAGGTGTGACCCACCAAGGTCACTCAGTGGGTTTCCAGTCAAAAGAAAACCAAGTAATAGGTCTGAACAGACTGTAGATAGCACTTGGCTAAATGGACCAGCAGTGATATCTGATTGCAGCAGTATCAGTGGGG